>PVIJ01005466.1:0-103386 GCA_004024925.1 Scalopus aquaticus
GGTACAGGCCAGAGGTGTGGGGCGGCGAGAGGGTTCACCAGAGCCAGAGCGGGGAGCAGAACAGGCAGATCAGAGATACACTGCTGAGGGGAGCAGCGGGCGAGGCAGGAGAGGTCTGCCGCACCATGTGGGACTCTCCCTGGCTGGGCGTCGAACTCGCGTCACCGCTGCCGACAGCTCCACAGCGCAGCGCTTAACCGCTGCGCCACCGGGGAGGCCCCCCTTAGTTGTATAGTAACCTCTTTGATCTCTTCTTCCCTAAACCAAAATTAGTTATAATGACATGCAATGCAGTATGAAGGACTAGATTTAACCCCTCCCATCTTTATTAGCTGTGTAACAAATTATTTGACTTCCTTTAGCTTCCCATATAAAATCTGGACTTTTCAGTGTTGTCCCACCTACCAGGAAAGCTACCACATTTTCTTATTTAAAATTGATTGGTAAAGTGGACTTTACTTGTTTTCTTTTAGTAAGTAAATGTCATATTTAAAGAAACCTCATTAGATACTCAGCAAACTAAATTGGTGTTGCAAACATAGAATCCATTTGTTAGCTAGATCAAACAAATTGGAATGAATAGCTACTAATAAAATATCAGCTAAATCAACCGATAGTGAGAATTAAAGACCTATTAATTTGTTGTGTATAACTTAGTACCGGCTTATGGACGAGAGAGAGAGAGAGAGAGAGAGAGAGAGAGAGAGAGAGAGAGAGAGAGAGAGAGAACGAGAGAGAGAGAGAGAGAGAGCGACCGAGCGAGTGAGAGAGAGAGAGAGAGAAAGACTGACAGATACACACATTTCCATTAAACATACAGTAAATCCTCATCTATGCAATAAATCCTCCCTCCTGCACCCCAAATCTCATAGGGTTACTGAAACAGCTTCAGAACTACTTACTAGTAAGAGACCATGGGTCGGGATCATTTAGAAGTCAGATGTCCTGAAACAACGCGTGTTCTGATTGGCTTGCGACAATACTACCCGTCTGTGCAGTGACTGAGAGCTGCCTCCTGGTCTCCATGGTTATTATTCTTACTTGGTTATGTCCTTTGAGCCTTTTGTTATGAAAGGTAAAATGTCTCTAAAACCCAGAAAGACGTATAAAAGAAAGGAAAAATAAATATGTGTACAATCTATTACAGAGAAAAGGGATGACAAGTATTATGCATAGTTTGATCATTACTTGCTTATAAAAAGGAAGTGTACTTCTTTCTGTGTATATTGCACGTGTACTATGTGCCCAGCAAAAGAACTGAAAGGCATTTATTTTGTTATGCTAGTATGTGGAATTACAGATTATATTTTGACTAATTTGAATTGGAAACTTGAGCTCGGTATATAGGGAAACCTAGATTAGGTTCTAGAAATTAAACACTGTCAAAATATATGATCATTTGAATATAAGAAATGGACCTTTAAAAAATGTCATGTTTCTATTCAGTGGACAAGTGATTTCTTAAAAATTAAGTTTACTTTATACGTTTAAAAGGATCATTCTGTGCCCTACAATCTTTCTTTGTACTTTTGCTGTTATTTATCTATCTATTTATTTATTTTTTAAATTTCACACAACATACAACATTCTTCTTGACCTTAGAACACTATCACATTCTTTTTTTTCCCCTGTCTTGGTCCTTAGAACACATTCAGATATTTCTAAATCCCTGTCTCCAGCATAATTTAAAAAGGCTTCACTATTGGGGGATCATTTGTAAATCCGTGAAGTACCCAAGTCCGGAGAGTACCCTGGTGGCGCATGTGCGTTGTGGTTCACGTTGGCCTCTACCCCAAGGCATGCACGTTCCTGCTGACACATTTTTCTCGTTTCTGTCTTCCTTCAGGAATACATAGGTCTATGCAAGTGGAACATACTTTTTCCAGACCCCAGATAACTGGCCCCTATTGTGATATAGTTTATTCACACAATCCTAAAACACATTTCATATCGGTTTCTTTCATTTCCACTCTCACCCCAAACTACCTGAAAGCTGCCATTTCTGTTAGAAGCCTTCTGATGCATTATTTTCCCCCCCTCTAAATAGCAGCTTAATTTACTGGGAAATCTTCATTTTTATATTTGATATCTTTAGGGGGACAAAGAAAAGTTAAGCAGTTGGTATAGAGTACTATTTGATATGCGTTTGACATCTACCGTTTTTCATGGTTCCAACAAACTGTTACTGATTCTTGGGTTCTGTTCACTCGCCAGCTGCTCCTCCTGCTTGAAATACGCAGCAGTTGAGGAGGGAATGTTCACATCCAACCTCTGGTGGATTGCAGCTGTGATCTGTGAGCTCATGTTCTCTGTGAAGCTGGCTCTGGCCTTCACACTATGCCTATTAATTAGAACATATGAGCACTTACTGGCATTTTATGAGGAATTTAACAATAGATATTGAATATTAAATGTGGGACTGCAAGGATATGCTTGAGTGCTAAAGTACTAAAAGGACAGAATTATGAAAAAACACTTTTAGTTCTCATTTAAAAGAAACTGAAAAAAAAATTGAAAGCATCAGTAGGCAATATACATTACACAGAGAGAAGTACAATTTTCAGAGGGAAAATGGGAGTAAAATTAATTTCTATAATGGACTCAAACATGGTGAATAGTAAACATTCTTATTACTAGAAAAATGTGACTCAGATTTGTAATCCTAATGGATCAAAAATATGATGTGAATTTATAATGATTGGCAAAGGTGGGCAGGGGATAAGGTGGGCTTCTCCAAGGTGGGTTTGACAAGAAGACTTTCTGTACATTTTGTAACAGTAAAACATACCTCAAAGTTTAAAGTTGGTATGATTTTAGTCTGTGCCATCTGAAAAATATAAAGTACAGTTAATACAGGGACTGCTTTAGTACTGTATCATGAATACATGGCTTATATATGGCCATTTATCCAAACCTTGCAGAATTCTATTGGGTCGAAGAAATTGAGTTTTGATAAACACAGCGTTCTTTAAACCCAGAGGTTTAATCTGAGTCTTAACAGTGGCCCAGCAGTCCATGAAATATTTATATTGTTTTTCTAAGTATATACATTATTTACTGAATAGTCTATAAAGTATTTACGTTGTTTTTCTAAATACAGTATACATTATTTACATCAGTGTACTTTTTCCTGATTCAGGTAAAATAGAATGCTTGGAAATCACTGTGTTTGAAGAGGTTCAAATGGAAATTAGAATATGGGTGTGTCCAGATATTTACTGTCACTCTTTGCTTTTATTTTCGATTATCCACCACATGTGGGGTTTTCTATCTGCTTGAAGGAACTGAGAAAATGTGTAGTGATGCTATCTGGGAGTGAACTTATGGCAGTCCCCACAGTAGGGCCATGTGGTCAGATGTCTTTGTTGGACACACAGTGTGACTTCTCAGTTTTAACAAAAGACTTGCTGTCCCTCACCCCAACCGTGTTTAATAGTTTTAGTTTTCCTTAAAACACTTTCAGATATTTAGTCATAACCATTGATATTCTAACTTACTTAAAATGTATCTCCACATGGCTTTTGGTTGTTTATTATTGCCAAGGATTACTAGGTACCTGCAATAATTATATGGAGAAAGTGGCAACTTGATAACATGTTAACATATGGAATCATACTTATATACATACAAGTATTCAATGAAAAAATAAATATTACATTTTAATATTACATTTTAAAGTATTTATTTTAAATTAAAATAGTTTGAAACATTTTAAATGTTATATAAATTGTGACTAATTTTAAGTGGTCTATGAAATGATGTAAGTTGATTGTTCTTGAGATAACAGTCTTCTCTGAATTCCTACAACTAAATCATCAGTTGTTATAAGACTAAAATAATAATTTGAAAGTGGCCTCTGAAGTGAGCAGATGTGAGCTTGGACCATTTTGGAATACAACTGCACAGTTAGATTGCTCTAGGCAATAACGAGATTTGTCTTTAAAAAGACAGGTTTCAGAAACTTTTTTTCCATTTGAATGTATTCAGAACGTGAGATGGAAGCCAGGAGGTACTTGCAAAACAAATATTCCTAATTAGGCACTAGAGAAGGACACAATAGAAGCACAGTAATATAAAAATAAAAATCCAGTCCAGTCCATCAAAATGTTAATATTTGGTTTATAAGTTACAATCACTGAAGCAAGAAGGGCAAATAAAATCCTGAAATAAAATGGTTAAATCTTTTATGGCTGGTAGACTGGTTTTCTTCAGTTGTTTATTTGGAAAAATAAACTATTTCAGTTCCTTCTTTATGATTTTATAAGACTTTTCTGAGACTGCAGTTAATCCTAATGAAGTGTACAAGCTAACAAAATATCGCCCGGGTAGAACTCTTCATTTCACATGTACTTAGTTCTTATGTTATCCAGTATATAGATTTTGTGTTTTTTCTTTCCCTTACGAGAGGAATATGAAGTAGATTTCTCTTACATCTCTCTGAAGTCTCTCACTGCCATAGCTTCTAGTGGTTCTCCCTTCTGAACACAAATCACTAGCAGCAACTCAAGCCTGAGCTTAGGTACACTGATGATTATTCTCACCGAAGCCAATAAAATGATGAGATATTAGTCTCCCTTTCCTGTCATTTCCTGGCCCATCCGCATACCTGCAACTAGATAAATATCTTAGTGATGGAAACGGAGCATACAAAATGCAATTATAACAAAGTAGAGAAAAACTGAAAAGCTAGCTAAATTGTCCGTTGCTCCACATTACCGATAGAAAGTCATAAATTTAGTCCCTTCCCAAGGAAGTCAACTGTCAGGTTACTCCCCAGTGCCCCAGCTTGTGTCTTGGGACTCACTGCAGAGAAAGTGGAATATAGACAGTTTTGCACTAATTAATTTTATGGCGCAGCTCAGAATCTTCATGTCTACAGATCCTCCTGATAATTTTCATTCAGATGGGCTTAGGGCCAGACCCCCAAAAAACACTTTTCTGAAGTTGCAGATATTAAACTGAAATTAACAACCTGCAACAGTGATCTGTGATTCTGAAAATTATACTGCAAACCGATATAGACAAATAGATTTTGTGCCCGGAAATATTCATAAATACCAACAATCAGGATTGGATTTAGAAATGAAAATACCATAACTGACTGTTCCGTGGAGGTCAGCAGGGACTAGAGGGCACAGGAAGAATGGAGAGCTGTTGGCTAAAGACTATAGATGCACAAGGAAGAGAGTTCTAGAGATCATGCATACAGCAGTGTGAACGCACTTAGCATTTCTAAACTCTGTACTTAAAATGGTTACAATGGTAAAATTATGTTACTTCTACTTTACCACAATTATTTGGTTTTAAAAAGGTTGTGCTACATACACATCAGAGCTCTCTGCAGTATGGGTCAGTGTTCCTAAAAAAAAAAAAAAAACTATTCTAGCTCTAGAAAACAAAGTCAGACAAAGGAAAATTAAAAATAAAAAGGATCGTGGAAAAATAAATTGAAACTTTTATGAAATGGTGCAGAGGGTGTATGTCATCAGCATGTCTTAAATCTTAAAGGCTGGCGTAGAATGATCATAAGATTACCAACTTAGAATTTATGACTTGGTCAGCAAACAGTAAATGAATATGTTCAAGAAATGATTAGATCTGATAAGGGATTTGGATTGACAGCCTGGGGCGAAGAAGGGGGGCAGCCATAGTGAAGTGTATGGACTCTGGGGCTGAGATTCGAAATCAAAGGTTAGTTCCAATTCAGATGCTCTTCAACACAATACTGCAGCTGGTAGCGAGTCTGTCTGAAGACCTCCACCCCCTATCCATCTTCCCTGCTTGTCAACCTGGACATTGGTTATGCTTTGGTTACCACGGTGTACTCAGGCAGGTCTAGAATATTTCCTTCACTACTATGCTTCAGCTACCATAAACCCAGTTACAAGAACTAGAAATTTAAGTAATTTCTTCTCCTCAGTCCTAACCAATTCCCCCAGTTTTAATTTTCTCTGCCTTTGGTCCCTAAACTGTGCAAAAGAATAGGCTATCACAACCATTCTTATTAGACCAACCCTCTGAGATGTTGTTTCAATTTGTTGTTATAGTGATAAGACATCTTTCTATTGTCTGACTGTTTTCACAGAGTTAACCTAGGAACCAAGACAATTTTTTTCCAAATGCATCATGTTAGTTAATGAATTTCTCTGCTTTTAATTCATGCATCCCAATGGAGATTGTAAAAAAAAATCAAAATCAAAGATTTGAACAATTTATGCCAATGAACTTGCAAATTTAAATAGGAATTGGCAATATTTAAAATGATAAATTAGAAAAATCATGCTAAATAGTTGAAAAGCTGGAATAAACTAATAACAAAACAAAAAATCATCATCCAAAATATCTACTTCTATACATGCCCACTTTTGTAAGACAGTAAAGATTTTTTTTTTTCATTTACATCTCTGTTAAGTGTTTGATCATTGTATTTGCATTTTGGGATTTTCTTCTCTTTGGGTTATTTTATATATAGAATTGCTATTTATTTTATCTTATCTGGTATTTATCTGTCTGTGGAACAGGAAGGTACAAAATTTCACATCAGTCCAATGCACTGTAGTAACTTCAAATCATAAGATGTAATTTTAACTAAAAGGTTCATAAAAGTTCCTAATATACTAAATCTTCATAGGGCTCTCCAATATCAATTGTGCTAAGTGTATTTCATCACAGGTCCCCCTATTTTTGGTAATCTATACTGAGAGCTCCCAGGTAATATTAAATAAATTATTTGAGAAATGCTGATGCAAACTTTATACATGGATATGCACACATATGTATGTATAGATATATATTATATATCATTTACATATATATTATTTATATCCCATATACTATCTATTACATGCAATGTTTATCATATATATTTTAAGTATTTGTTTCATATAGATTACATATGCATACAAAAATTCCTAAAAGTTGCACAACAGCATTCATGTAGAATTTGCTAAGGAAAGAAAATGTTTAAGTTGTTTGTATATATGGCATACATTTTTTGAGAGATTTTCATGCACAATAGTGCCCTAAAGGCTAGAGGCTGCCTTCTGCTAAAGAAACCTGCTTAACTTTGTTCAGTGTATTTATTTCTTATCTGACCAAGGAATTTATCTAGAGTAAACTTGTAAAATATTATGTTGCAAATACTGTTATCTTTAAAAAGCTTCCAATATATAAGATACTGATTTCCCTTTATTCTGCCCTACATATCAATGAATCTCCTTTTGCTTTTTTCTCTCAAGTTCATTAAAATATTACCTATTCATTTTCTCAGGTCAGGCAACCATCTATGAGGAAATTAAATGTAGTGGAAACAGGCTTCACTTCTTTATGTCTAAGGACCCTTTTGAAAAAGAGATTCTTAAAAAAGCCCTAGCAAGAAAGATATGAAGTAAGGACTACTAGTTTCTAGAAACATTGCATACATTTTAACTAAGAGCATCATTATTGATATTTATGATACATTTTGTTCTGCCTTAGCTTTTCAACAGGAACAATGTATCTTGTGGAACAATATTTCCTTTTTACAAATTTCATTTACTTTCTTCTGAAAAGATACTCCAGAATTCAGAGTAATATGATATGAAGGATATCCTAAACCATAAAAGATTTTGTCCTCACTCTGGAATGTTAACCCTTAACCTCTTCAGTGCAAAGCAGTCTCTAATTCTGGACAAATAATTGCTTTTAATGTTAAGATGAAACAATGGCTGAGGAAACTGTTCCCCGTGGTAATTGTGCTGTAGATCCTGGTGCTATGTGCCAGCAGGGGGACTCGGTCCATACAGCTGAGCAGAAGCTGAATTTTCAGAAAGAGAAAAGTTACATTTGATTAACTACAGCTCACACACACACCATTTGCAACAGTGCTGCACCGTGTGCAATTTCAGATATCTTTAACTTTTGCAGTTTTAGTTTCCAATGCTGTTTTTCTTGACCTTGATAATCATTACTAATAGCTACCATAATGTAGATATTTTTATTAGTCACAAAATATTGCTTATCAAGGTAGCTAAATAAACTCTTATTATCTTTAAGGCAACTTATGCCATTGCCAGATCCACCCCCGATTGTGGAGTGAGCAGACTTGGATAGCTGCCTGGCTGTAAAGCAAACTTATGTATATCATTGATTCTCCAATGGACAAAAAATGTGCAAAATTTGCTTAGAACCAAAGGTTTGTCGAGAGAAATGGTGTCTGTGAGGAAAAGACTGCACAAATAGCCTCTTAGCAGCCAGAAGTATTACGTACCCAGAGGAAACTATAAGCTTTTTGTACAGATGCTAGATAAGCTTGCCAAGGAACCATATGCTGCTGCTGGAAGAATATTTTCGCAGTTTGGTATCTGGATGCTAGAATTACCATTCAATAGGGAAATGAGAAGCATATGAAGATGAGGAATAAGAGAGTGTCCACGCTGCACAGAAATCCAACTTTTACCAAGGTGAATTTAAAATATCATTGTAAACAACAGGAAATTTAATCTCTATGACTATTGTTTACAGGTTTTAAGTGGACATGAATGCTCTGCCCTGTGCAAACAAGGCAACTAGATTAGAGGAATTAATATCCCAGAGCCGAGGCAGCACGAACATCTTACTTATGGGATTTTGAATCTGAGAGACCAGTACTTCAAGACAGGGATATTTAATTCAATGGAAAAATTATCTGATTGGTTTTACTGCTTTAGTTTAATTATCTCTGCACTGCATTCTAATTTTAGAAATAAAAATAAAGCTTTTTTTAGGTATCCACTTTATCTGACATGCAATATGGCTTTAGGTCTCTATACTAAAAATATGGGTGGCCATTTTAGAAATGCCATTTAAACACCAAGAAAAATGACTGATCTATTTGATGACATATAATTATTTTGAATGTGAAATCAACAGACACATTCAAAATGGCCCAATGCAAACAGTTGCACATTGGGTTTAATTTAGTCACCTTATTTTGGTATAAAAGTATCCACCTGAAAGTGAATAGTGAAGCTTATGCCATTTTCTGAGAAGAATGAAAAGATATCCTAGAATTTATTCTAATTTTCACCTTTTGACTATTGTACTCTAGTGACTAATTAATAGCACTTAAAATCCTCTGTCATAGTTGTATTAGCTAGTCAGTCATAGGTCAGTATATCTGCTTGAAACAGCTGAAACATTTTCATGCAGAGAAACCTTGGGATAATGCATGGAAAGGGTCAGACTTTTCCTTGCCCTTTGCCTTACCCCTGCTTTAGAAATAGATCCCATGTTTTTTAATTACAACAGAGGTTGTCATTGCAATAACGAATTCTCCATCTGCATTTGGTTTCAAATTCAGATAGATAATGGAGGTTAGAGAGGTTAAACTTTCTCTGAATGTGTTTACATGTTGCCAAAACAACTCATTTTATTTCAGTCAATTTAGGGGGAAACATCAGCTAGATAATTTATTTGTTGTCAGGTAGCAACCAATTGACAGAATTTCCACCTTTGAGCAGTTTAGTATTGTGAAACACATTAAGTAGGGGATTAGATTATTTCGGTAACTCTCTCCCTTTCTTTCCATTACCACTCTTCACCTACCTTGTTTATATACACTTCTAAAAGCAGTGATTTAATTGCAAAACACTTCATAATTTTCATTTGGTACTCATCTATATTAGGATGATTTGTGTGGTCCGTAAGGCATCTTGGTGTCCCCATTTTTCAGGTTAAAAAATATCGACCCAGGTGGAAGTTTAGTGATTTATATAAAGTAATTTAACTGGCTGCATAATAGGAGTTTTCTTAAGTCCAGTACAACACACACACACACACACACACACACACACACACACACCCACACACATTCAGTATGTGAACATGTAGGATATTTCCTGATTAAAAAATGTTAGGAGTAGATTTTTTACATTTCTGGGGATTTATTGTTTATGGATATCAACTGATATATTTCAGGAGTATCTAAATAGCCATATATCTACTCATTATCAAGATTACGTGATTACTAGTAGTAAAAACATTTAAAAAATGGTGCATACTTATGTGAAATGTACGAGAGCAAAGATAACAAAAAATGAAAAAAAGGGATAAACAACACTTACAAAATATAAAAAGGACTTGATTTCATTAAGCTAGCAACCTGTTTTTCTTGTATAACCTTTTATTACAAAAATTCGATATTCAAGTCTATTTTCTGTTGTAAAGCTCCTTCCTAACCCACACACTAGATGCCGGAGTCTTGTAGATGATGACACAGGTTGGTGAATCTCACTCAGCTTTGAAGTCTACATTAGACACGTAGCTGTGGAAAAGGAAGGGCCTTATTTTTTTTTCATTATCATTGGATTGCTGTTTTTTCCTTCATGAGCCTCTATTCATCCTGCTGTCCACTCCCACATTCAGCAGTTGGATGTATTTCTAGAGTTAAGGTTCAAAGCATCTGGTTGAAGGCACAAAGAACATTTCTCTGCTGAAACAGCATTTCAAGGTTTATAATTTCAATTCTTTCTGTTAGTATTTCTACTTTATAGCATGCAGCTACACTGCAGTATATCTCTAGGTTATATGCGATGAAGTTGGATTCTTTTACTAGCTGTTCAACGACTTCTGTCACCCAGAGCGAGTTTAAAATTGTGTGCAGAGGTCTTTCACTCCTTTTTGTCTCTTTAGTAGCCTTTGTTACACAAACAAGATTATTTTATTTCTGTATAAAAAGTATATGTTGTGAGCAATTCATGTTTTGCATATATTGTCAAGGAAAACCCATAAAAGATGGGAATATTTGATACATGATCATTACCTTAATCTCCTGATTTCAAGGGAGAACTTTTCTCATAATTTTATTTTCAAAATCCATTTATTTGAAAACTTCAATTTTAGAAATCCTTATCTGCAACCATCAGTAAAATAGAAATTCCAATTTATCACCAATGCATTTAATATTTTCTTATTATATTACAATTTAAGTCCCTGAAGAAAAGACAAGGCTGTATATCCTGGGAGAATAGTCTTGCATCTCTTTCTCCATCTAAGCGATGTCACCTTTCTTTGTTGTAGGCATTTGAGATGTGAAGACTGCTGGGAGATTTGCCTGTCAAAGGATGACAACTCATGACCCCTCCCTACAGCTATCCTTGAAAACCATTTTTTAGGAAAATGTTAAATGCATTAACCTTGTTCTGATCTTGGGCACTTCACTGCCAAGCCATTCTCAGGCAGGGATAATTGAAAGGTATGAATTTTTATATAGGTTTAGCTGTTAAAGTATTTTTCTGGAGGCAAAGCCAAAGGCTAACCTGTGCCACACAGTCAGCTGCCAGACGGTGGGCTGGCTCTATTGCCTCAGCTCCACAAGCCACACACGAACAAAGTGTGGTGATTTAGTTCTTGGGAACATTTTCATGTCTCTGTTTCCCTTTATTTTTATTTACTCTGCACATGCTCCTGGGTATGAAAGTTGGGATGGCTTCTGCACTTCACTTTTGAGCCAAGAATAAATAAATGTTAACTTGATCATTTTCAAATCCTGTCTTTGTATGTATCCACACTGCAATCCCATGTTACTAGTAATATACAACATAGAACAAAATACTATTCATATAGAATTAAATTATACTCCTAATGATACAGGGCAGCAAGGGGCACTAAAACTGGCCCAGGAAACTGCTCAAATAGTTTATTGGTCACTGTCTAAATTCTTCATCCACATGCACAATGGCAAGATTACTCAGCTTCAGAGAACAACAGTAATGGGGTTTATTTAACGAACCAGGGAAAAACAAAGGGTTACTGAGGCCAAAAATGTCTGTTTACCTCACCTGAAACAGTGTCCAGGGTTTCTAAGTTCTAAACAAAAAAACAGCTAAGATGGCTGGCATCTCCCTGCCACTGAGGACATGGAACTCCTCTCCCGAACAATAGGCCATGCACCCAAGATAGCATCTTTCCGCCACTGTGAAGCTGGAGCCTATGGTAGCCAGATTATAGGCCAGGCTCCAACTCACAAAAACAACAGAAGACGCAATAGGAGATGCTCCTGGAGCTGCCGAGATGCCCGAGCACAGCACCAGACAAACAACAATCAGAACAGCAGCTGCAGCCACAAACGGCCACACTCAAGCAGCTCAGTGAGGCGCCCAGCTTCGGGTCTTCACCTTCCCTGCCAGGCTGTAACAGCAGCAAAACCGGGAACAGTTTCAGTTGCT
Source organism: Scalopus aquaticus (assembly GCA_004024925.1). Lineage (NCBI taxonomy): Eukaryota > Metazoa > Chordata > Mammalia > Eulipotyphla > Talpidae > Scalopus > Scalopus aquaticus. The sequence goes on from PVIJ01005466.1 coordinate 12,186, forward strand.
CAGCTACTTGCAAAGCTTCCGAAGTTTTCTCTGTAAGGTTGGCTGCTGGAGCCCTCTTCATGTCCTTCAGAGGCCCACAACAACCTTCAGTGGGGGCTGAAAATTGCTGACACCAGAATCTCTGAAGATCTGAAAATGCTGGATCCCAAACGCCAAATGCTGGGGGCTACTTCCACAGTCCCTTATATTTCTTGTCAGTCTCCACCCCAAAGTGTGACACTTTTTTAGCATTTTCCCTGGGACTATCTATCCTCACCAGCACCCTCCTTCAGGGGGCACCACCCTGAACAGTCTTTGGCTTCAGCCACTGCTTACACTAACAGATACTGTTAAGATAGCCAACACAGAGTGGATCAATTGCATGAGGCGAATGTATCGCTTTCCTACTTTAAATAAAAATGGTTGTTCAGCAGAAGGATCACAAATATTTCAAAGCAGCTTGTAGTTTGATTTACTGAAAGGCCAGTAGACTTTACCTAACAAGACTGTTATAGCAAATGCCTATTGTGTACCATTACACATTTAGTGGACAGAATGGCAAGGTAGATTCCAGAAAGCTGAAGCTGCCACCGCTTCATAACTCTCAAGAGGATAATGCCATCACCAAAATTCATGAGTGCTTCCTATCTTTAATGAAGTTTTGATTCAGCGACCATGAATAAAGTTTTACTGATCATAATGATATCCTCATGTGAAATTCGGCTACTTGAAGACAGCCATCATATAAGAAGTACATTTCCTGAAGTAGATAAAACCAACGTGTTTTTAAAAAAATCAAAAATAAAACCGAAACAAAGCTTTGCCATCTTTCCCATCATCCTGTGTGCTTTTCCTAAGGTCATATTTTCAAGAATGAAAAGCTGAATTTTATATACAGCAGCCATATATTTAAAGTATTGCTTAACAAAAAAGGACCTGGGAATTTTGTTTTTTAAAAGATCTGTTTATTGATGTATACAAGAACTGGGGTGTAGGCCAGAGGTGTGGGGTGGTGAGAGGATTCACCAGAGACAGAGTGGGGAGCAAAACAGTCAGATTGACTGAAGTACACTGCTGAGGGGAGCGGTGGGAGAGACAGGAGAGGTCTGCTGCATCATGTGGGAAGCTCCCTGGCCAGGGATCAAACTCATGCTGCAGTGGCTGCAGACAGCTTCATAGTGCTGAGACTTAACCCATTGGGCCACCAGGGAGGCCCAGGACCTGGAAATTTTAAATATTGTTTTGAATCATCATCAGGGGCATGGCATAGATGTATTATAATCAATTTAAAATTAAAGCAGCAAACTGCTAAATACTTTATTTTTTAATTTTAAAAATAAATTACTATTATTCTGTATCCTTGTTAAATACATCATAAGTTGTAAAAGAAATAATCTTTAAAATCTTTAGAATTATTCAAAACACAAACCCACTGAAATGACAATGGATACCAAATTAGTATTAAACATAACATTTCATAATTAAAGTTGTGCTTGTGTTTCATAACTTTGGTGCTGAGGTTCACATTTTATTTTTGTTAAATATTTCTTGAAAGAAAATGAGCTTTTTGTCTAGCAAATGCTTCCTTATTAGCACAATATTTTGGGGCTTATATGAAAGAGTTTTCAGAGATTGAACTCTAATATTTTAAGGTTAAAGCAGAAATTATCACTACAAGTTCAAGTTTTATAAATTTTACTAATACAAATAATATTACAAATGGGAAGGCAAATACTTGAATGCCATTTTTATTTGGATTTACTGAAAAAAATTCTAAAAATAATAGAAATATTTGTAAAACTTCCTATACTAACTCAATTGTGTAATAAAATGGGGACCTACATTAAATTGTACCGACTTCACACTCTCTTTCATCTACCTTCAGGGAACATAATACCTGATTTGTTTTCTTATTCTAAACTTTTGGGATTGGTTTTAATCATGGATCTGTGGATAGGCAAAAATATCAATAACACTCCCCAAAGTAATCAGAACAGGATTTAGTGAGTCCTGGGGGATTAGGACTTTAGCATATGAATTTTATAGAGGACACAACTCAGCAATGTGACAGGCATTAATTCCTTTGTGGTTGCCTTAATTTTTCTCTAATGCCTTTCGATTTATCTAGGAATAAATTTTCATGTGTTCACCATGGAGTAAGAAACCATAAGCGTATATTACAGAAAATTTAAAAAAATAAAAAAAAAAAAACTTTATGCGGTGAATGCCAGAGTGAGAAAAAGAAGAGGCATATCCAAGTTTTATTCTGCTTTGACTTTGCCAATATATTTTACAATGGATGTTGAGAAGTTGGAAAAGTACAGTCCAAATTTTGATCGTTGAAGAAAGAAATTCTAATGCCAAACCAGAGCTTTTTTTAGGTAGCAATTTTTGTGTCTGCAAACCTTGTCTGCATGCTCGTTGTGTTGAAGAATCAATCAGGGCCTCCCCGGTGGCGCAGTGGTTAAGCGCTGTGCTGTGGAGCTGTCAGCAGTGGCGACGCGAGTTCGATGCCTGGCTGGGGAGATTCCTACATGGCGAGGCAGATCTCTCCTGCCTCTTCCACTGCTCGCCTCAGCAGTGTATTTCTGCCACTCTGCCTGTTCTGCTCCCCACTCTGTCTCTGGTGAACCCTCTTGCCGCCACACGCGTGTGGCCTATACCCCAGCTTGTATGCATAAATAAGTCTAAAAAAAAAAAAGAATCAATCAGAGTAATAGTGGATCGTGCCTGCAGGAACCGGTTGTAAATAAAACAGCAGGAAAGATATTGTGCCTTCCTGCCTGCTCCTGTGCCTGTGTTGTAATTGGTCTTGAAGGCCCTGGTGAAGTTCAGTTATCTCCCCATCTCACTTACATTGCCCCTGTCTCATCTCAGTCAACTTGGGACATGCTTGGAGTCTGTCTAGGTTTCTTAATGAGCCATATAATTGGCGTCAATTTAGGGGAAATAGACTTTGCCATCATAATTTGTTTTGGGAATAGTTAAAGGGGGCATGGGGTACTGAACATTCTCAATTGTGACCTTTCTCTGTGATTTCATTGTTGTATAATTTGCAGCTTCAGACTTTGGGGGTGGGGTTTAGCTCTATGATTACTGTTATTGCTTACTAATTGAAGACATTTTGTTTAATAATGATCCAAGTTGAATAGTGCATAGGATGAAGATAAAAAGAATTAAGGTAATAATAATACCCACTGGTGTAAGTGGAATTACGTATGGATTTAGTGAGAAGTTGGGTGTTATGTTTTCGATGAGGTCTGTCTTGAAGATCTTAACCATACATCTGAACATTAGTCATTTCATTTTGTCAATGATACCAATCAAGCTTTGGAATATGACAGCGCACCCAGAGCAGGTGTCAATGAACTACAATCACATCTGACTTTCTGGGCAGCAGAGAGGTAAAGGATTCAGTGGAAGGGTGCACTGTCATCTGATACCCTGTTGTCACTTGGATTGTTTGAGGGTCTGGACACTAAAACTGCTCTTACCACCTCATCTTCTCCCTCTAAGGTAGAAACTTAGAGGAAGACAGAGGAGTGGCATTGGGATTGCCAAAGCTGCTATAGATTAATAACAAAGAGGACAGAAACAAAAAACTTAATTGGATATCATAAAAGCTACCCTTTTATGAACTTCAGAAGACTCTTTCAGCAAAGGTAAAGGACAAGCTCTAGAATGGTGAAAATAGTTGCCAGTTATCTATCTGGTGAGTGATATGTGTCTAGAATATGTAAAGGACTTTGATAGCTCAATGACTTAAAGATAAATAACCCAACTAAAAAGTGGGTAAAATGCATACATAGGCACACTCCAGAGAGAAGATACAAAAGTTGCCACTAAAAACACAAAATCAAGCTCAATATCATTATTTTTGGAGAAATTCAAATCAAAACCACAGTGAAATACCATTTCACACTATGTGGGATGACATTGATTGAAAAAGCAAATGATAACAAATATTAGTTGTGGAAGTTGTGGAAACTTTGACTTTGATATGGTGGTGTTGGGAACATATATCATGTAGCTGCTTTGGAAAACAGTACAAGCTCTTAAACATTTAAAATGCACTTGCCGTATAGAAGTCCCACTCATAGGTATAATACACCCAAGTGGAAAAGAAGCATACATCCACACAAATTGATAAATTTTATGGCATGGGTATCATGTACCAATAAATATATTATGAAAATACAAAAAAAAACCAAAATGTTGTGTCTGTTAAAAGAATAAAATTAGCTATTCTAGTAAGATACTCCCTTCTGCAAAAGCTTATTCCCATAAAGAACTCTGTGGATAAAGGGAAGTATAAAATGTGTTGGATTGGTCACTGCCCTCATTTCTACCTTTGTTCATATTTGTATTTGCATCCTTGGCTAAATAGGCCAGAAACTTATTCTAACTTCATATTTCAACAACCCATGTTTATGTATGTGCACACATGTGTATGTAAATGTGTGTGTGTGTGTATGAATTCTTCTGGTAACATATGACACCCTGGTTATTATTATTTACAAATACCCCAGGTGAAATATGAACTCACGTTTAGGCTAATACCTTGATGGGGATAAGGGGGCCTGGTGGTCTAGGGGTTAAGTCTCAGCGCTATCACTTTGGCCTGAGTTCCATTCCCCGCCAGGGAGCTGACCCACATGGCATGGCAGACCTCTCCTGGCTCACCCACTGCTCCCCTCAGCAGTGTATTTCAGTAGATCTGCCTGTCTGTTCCCCACTCTGTCTTTCGTGAGTCTTCTCATCCTCTGCAACTCTGGCCTAAGCCCCAGGTCTTCTATAAACACACACACACACACACACACTACTTTGATGGATGCTGTATAATCTGTTCAATATTAAACATGATAAAGAATCTTTGTGGTAATATTTAGAAATGAATAAATAGTACACTCAGTTCAAAATACAGATTCCTTTACAACTACATTGACAAATTTAAAATAATTAGGAAATATATAAACTGTAGTGTTACTGTTAGCATTTTGTGGATCTTCTTGGTTACTTTTGATTCATCAAGATATCCTCTGTTATCACTGAAATCTAGTTGAATGTTCATCTTCAAGATGAAATGATAATGTTTGAGAGGAGAACACAGTAAGAGGAGCCTACTGCAAAAAAGATCATTTTATGACAAATAGTTGTGAAGAAAGTGGTACTGGCATACTTTAGGAGATACAAAGAAAAAGAGTACAGTTACACCAATGAAAAGAGTGACACGATTAAGAGAAAGGCAGTGATTATAAATATTTCCTTAATTTCTAAGTTAAAGAAACTAACAAAAATTACACATCAAATGAGTACATTTGGGAAAGCAAGTGATACTGCCTTAATAATAATTGTCTGTGAATTCCAAAACTTCCTATCATGTACTTATAATTCTTATTTCATATCTTCACCTTAGATAAGATGCCTAAGCTCTTTTTATCATAATGGCATCTTTAATAAAATTGTAATAACTTTTACCTCACACAATTGTGTTGAAATACTTCCTTCGATTGAATTTAAGTTGTTTGAGTCTGTTTATAACTGATACCAAAGTAACAGGTTGATCAATTTAACCATTGCAGTAAAACACCTGTGAATTCAGTCAGATGATAAAAATTGATATTTCAGTTTGTCACTATTAAAAGTTCTTTACTTTTATATTCACTTTTTGGCATATAGTGTTAGATGGCACTTAGAATATATATTTAACTTATCCATATTTAATGCTAGTAAACATGTATTAAGTTTTTGTGTCTTGAAGTCCGTTAAGATTTAGTGAACTGATTTAAATATCAACTAATTTGTGATCTTTTATTTTATTAATATTTTATTTTTTGTTTCAATTCCTTATTAAAGATACTTTGTTTTCTCATCTGAATTTCCCATTGAAACTTTCTCTAATAATATACTTGCCCTGGCAATTTATGAGATTGAATTTTTTTATTTACATGCAATTGCTTGTGTTAAATATCTGGCTATAAAATATTGTTTATAATATTTTTGTGTACATAGATTATATATAATGTTCATAGATGATTGATACTGTTCACATATTCAGAGATGAGATCGTGATATTGGTTTTGTTTCTTATTTTTGAAAATTCTTGACATTCAAAAAGTTACTGGTAAATCTAAAATTTCGCAGTATGCTTTTTTGACTTTCTTCTTCCAGAAATTCAATAGCTTTTGTAAGCACATGTCAATATGAAATCACTCACTGCTCAGAAACCTAGATGTAAGTAGATTCTACTTTCCTGGTCAAATATAATGAAATAGATTGCTTTGTGATTCTAAATAGTAGGGACTAGATCTGCTATAACGCTGGACACGTACAACCATTTCTTTAAAGAAAGGTAATGGGTTTCCAGTTTTGCAGATAAGGAGTTTGGAAATTGCTACTCAGTCCATACATGTGGCAAACCCAACAACTTTCCTTGGAGTCGTAAGAGAGCTGAGGCAACAGGATGAAATGCTGCCCCAAGACCTGAGTTCCAGGAAGGGGAGTACATGGTGTCACAGCTTAATCAAATGAAACTCACAAGTGGAAACTGCCATAGGAGTGAGTGCAGGAGTAGGAAAACCCAAACTCTACTGGACAAATTGCTGGAAGCTCAGTGTGGACAAGTCTGAAAATTGAGAATTCCAGAAGAACCCCCTGATGGACATCCCTACATTTACTGAGATTCACCTCCAGATGCTCAGCTGCATTCCTATAGGAAATATCATCAGAACTTCCCCTCCAGATTCTGGTCAGGGGAGGGTGGAGAGGCACTGTTGTTAAATGTTCCAGGGCATTCTGTTCTTAATCATCTGCCCTCCAGAGCTAGTTAACCAGGGCCTCCCCCTTTCTGGGGAATTATCAGATCCTGATTGACCTGGAGAAAGGGAAATAGCCAACTCCAGTCAGCTATAATGTTCTATGTGGGAGAGGGGAGATATCCAAATCCCTCCCTCCCACCTAAAGGGAGAGAAACAAGGGAGGAATGCTTGTAAAGGGTGACGTCCAGAGGCATATATTCACAAAAACCTGAGACCTAGTTGTAGTCTGTAGAGTGCATCCACTATACCAAAGGCTGCTTACAGCTGTTCCTTTCGCCCAGTGTAGCAACACTGACTATCCAGACAAAATTACAAAGTGAATCTAAAGACAAATAATGTAATTCAAAGAGACATAGCAAACTTCAGAGCAAGACATGGTAGGGTTGTTAGAATTATCAGATGGGAATTTAAAACAATTGTGAGAATTGTTTTACAAATACAATATACAGAATACAGAATACAAAGCAGGATAAATGCCAGAACCACTCCACTTAGGCACATTATATTCAAACTACAGAAAATCAAAGATAAAGAAAAAAAATCTAAAGAAGCCAGAGAAGAAAACCACCTTAATTTTAGAATTTTAGAGGACCAAGGATAAGGATGAAATCTGATGTCTGCTCAAATGCCATCTAAGAAGGGATTGAGATAGACTTTTTTAAAGTATTGTGAACAACAACAACAACAAAAAAAAAAAAAAAAAAAAAGAAAACCCCACATCCCTTAGCCAAAATTTTGTACCCTGCAAATTATTCCTTCAAAAGTGAGGGAGAAATAAAGACATTCTCGGACAAACAAAATTATGAGGAATGGATCAAAGATAGTCTCTTCAACAAATGATGCTAGAATGAGTGGGTATAACGTGTAAAAAAAAGACTGTGATGCAAATTTTACAGTCTTCATGATAATTAACTCATATGGATCATATGCCTACAATGTAAAATGCAAAACTATCTAACTCTTTATAAGATAACTTTGTATAAAACATAAAGGACCTTGGTTATGGCAATGACTTTTTAGATTCAACACCAAAGGTAGGGTCTATGAAAGAAGGAATTGGTAATAAGCTGCCCTCATTAAAAGTAGGCATTTCTCTTTAAAAGACAGTATCAAAGGAAAGAGAAGACCAGCCACAGACTGGAGGAAATGTTTTTAAAAGACATCTGCTAAAGGCCTGTCATCCAAAATATACAAAGAACTCTTCATATTCATTAATAAGAAAATCAACAACCTCATTTAAAAATGAGCCAAAGACCTTAACAACCTCTTACCAAAGAAGATATACAGATGACAAATAAGCATGTAAGATGTTCCACATTGTATGTCATCAGGGAAATGCCAGTTCAAACAACAGTGATATATCACTGCACACCTGTCACAATGGCCTAAATGCTTTTGAGGTTGTAGAACAACAGGGAACTGATTCATTGCTGATGGGAATACAAATGGCACAGCATTTGGGAAGATAATTGGGTGGTTTCCTACTTTGATCATTGTATCCACTAATGTGGGGGCAGAGGACATATGTAAATTCTTCTTTCAGTTTTGCTGTGAATCTGAAGTTGTTCTTAAGTATTATTTAAAAAATGCGACAAGCAAAAGAAAGGTAATGTTTTAATACTTATGTGTTATTTAACTAACCACCTCCAGTGGGATGGTGAGGCTGCATGTCAGCAAAGTGAGTCTGCTTTTTATAAGGTGTGGGTTATATCTACTGGGCTCTTCTGAACTTGAAGTCAGATGACATATTGAATGGGATCTGCCTCTTCTGGAAGGGTCACACATGTCAGGCAGCTAGCTGCAAGCTGTGCCAAGCCTGTCTCTGAAAATTATATCTTAGAATGTCCAGCAAGATATTCCCGGCTTGTTCACACATGGTGACAACACGGTCCTGGAAAACTGGGAAGTGGGGAGAGAGGGGGAGAGAAGGGGACATGCAAATACCTCTGAGACTAAGAGGTGTTCATTCCCAAAAGAATCCCAACACTAGCACAGCTTATAGAGAATACATACCCTCTATTAATAGCAGGGGTTTCCAAAACATATTGCAAAACATGTGGTTAAAGTTTAAGAATTGGAGTCTTTCTCTTTTTAAATCTGTCACAGGATTGCATCCAAGATCAGACTACATGTAACTTAGCCTTTCAAATACTCTACATTTAACCCCATTACGTTGAAAGAGAAATGAAGATCATGGAGGAATAAAACAAAGCACTTAAAAACTTAAGAACTATAGGTCTGGTGGGGGAGGAGCTCAAAAACTTACTGGCTTAGGCCTCCCTGGTGGCTCAATGGGTAAAGTGCAGCGCTGTAGAGCTGTGGCAGGCTGCTGCACTATTTCGATGCCTGGCCAGGGAGATTCCCACATGGCGCAGCAGACCTCTCCTGCCTCGCCCACTGCTCCCCTCAGCAGTGTATTTCAGTTGATCTACCTGTTCTGCTCCGTACTCTGTCTTTGGTGTACCCTCTCACTGCCCCACACCTCTGGATTGCACCCCAGGTTGTATGAAAAAATAAAATAAGTCTTTAAAAAAAAAAACTTATTGACTGATGAAATATAAATAAATGAGAAATTAATTCTCTTTTTGAGGAGATTCTGTTGTCAAAGAAACCAAGCATGTGCCTTCTAAAGACATATACAAAATGTCCCTAATCCCCCAGCTTTGCACAAGCAGATTAAAAGCAGGGAAGGCTGTGTAGATGTGTCAGGTGTACCTGCTGGGAATATTAGAACAGAGTATCATGTGTGATCGAGTCAGGAGTGCTAGGAATTAATGACCAAGTATCGTCCTCCCAGAAAGCAGAATTAGGGTCTAACCATGAAACATCCTTCTCTCCCGGTGCTCTCATCCCACTCCCCAATCCCACATATAAGTAGAAGGACACCTCAAGGATTGTTCAGCAGGATTTCATCTTTTCTACTCAAGCATGAGTGTGGTGTGATCCAATTCTCCTTAGTCCTATCTTCCTTTTCTGTCTTCTACCTGCTCTGTATCTCCCCTTTTCTTCTCCTTCTCCTCTATCTTTCTCTCTTCCTCTTTCAAAGAGATCATGATTATATAGGCATGATGTGTGTATGTGTGTGTGTGTGTGTGTGTGTGTGTGTGTGTGTTTTCTACAGTTAAAGATCTTTTTCTAAATATATAGAGAAGGTATTTGGGGGGAAGAACTAATTTTTGAGCAGTATTTCTCAAATATCTCTCCTGAAATATCAATATTTTTCCCGATTATTTAAAACCTTATATTTTGGCATTTTGCTTGGATATCACAGGAAGGTCAGATTGCTTTCAAAAAATATTTTTCATATTTTTATTGTTATTTATGTCTTTTGCATTTTGTATTCCCCTTGGGTAGCCCACCACCAATTCACCCGTGATCCATCTCCATGGTCCCTTGTGTTCTCTTCTATTCCATTTTGTGCCCTTATCCTCCCCTCCCCGCCCCCACTGAGTGTCTCTCTCCTATTTGGTTTCCCTATAGTCCTGTTATAAGTGAAACCACTCGATATTTTTTCTTTTTCATTCTGGCATGTTTCGCCGAGTATGATCCCCTCTAATTCCATCCATGTCACTGCAAATTGCATGTGTTTATCTTCTTTGAATGCTGAATAGTATTCCATTGTGTATATGTACCACATCTTCTTGATCCAATCATCTATTTTTGGACATCTGGGTTGCTTCCATACCTTTGCTATTGTGAACAGTGCTTTCAAATTTTTTAAAGGATTATTCCCTAGTTTTTACATTTTGAGGTATACCAGCTGTCTATACTTTAAGACCAGCTGAACTATTGATAGTATGGATCTATGTTCACATAATGATTTTATGTTTGGGATTGAAACTCTTTTAAAAAAGTTTTCCATGTTTTTGGAGTTTGTTTACCTTTTGTTTTGCTCAAGAAAGTAGTAATTTTCTATACAAGTATTAATTTTATGGGAACAAATAAATGGAAGAAATTCAAGTAGTTATTTTGGCCCCTCCAACAGCTGATGCTGATACTAAAAGTGCCGCTTTTGTGTAGCTCATATGTACATTTAAAGTGTATGCTTACTTTGATTTTTTTCAGAAACATTTACGTAGAAGAGGGATATGTATCGTTCTAGTTCCAATGGTGAATATTATGGAGTTCTCAAAAGTAGCCATAATTTATAGTTTATATGTCTAAAGAAGCCAATGTGGTAATGTTTATGCCATCAATGTTCCAACATTGTCCTGAAATTTCCCCCAATGTCTTCAACTCGTTTCGATAGTGCAGGTAAGTCTCACAGCTGAACTAAGGGCCAGTTCACAGGATGCCCTTGAGACTTTTTGGTAAACAACCTCTGTTATACTCACAGCTCTAGGTTCAGGAAAGCACTTGAATCAAACTGTTGATCCAGAGAGGTGGAGGTGATGAGGGAGGTCAGTATTGTGTCCGAGTGTTCTACAATGTTTCTGAGGTCATGCTGTCACTTACAGGAATGAGTCCACTAAACACTGCTGGGTTTAGATAAAAACTAGCAACTCACTCTCAGATTAGCTACCTGCATAACTTCCTCAGCCAGATAAGAGACTGGAATGTAGAGGGCCAGTGGAACTTTCTGAAGATCTAAACCTACTGTTCCTCATTCAGACTGATCATTTGAGTCTGTTCTTTCCTTGGAGGAAGGTTTTGTGGAAAGGAAACTACGTACTGTCCTATCTCCCTGCAGAAACACTGACTCCCTCTGTACTCTTGTTTTTATAGGGGCAACATTTCTTTTTGGTTTTAAATATTTATTTACATTTATGCAGAGAAGAGCTGGGGTATAGGCCAGGGGTGTGTGGGGGTGGTGGTGAGAGGATTCACCAGAGATAGAGTAGGGAGCAGAACAGGCAGATCTACTGAAGTACACTGCTGAGGGGAGCAGTGGGGAGACAGAGAGGTCTGCTGTGCCATGTGGGAAGCTCCCTGGTCGGGGATAGAACTGGTGCTGCAGTGGCTGCCTGTAGCTTCATAGGCTGAGACTTAACCCCTTGCCCCACCAGAGAGACCTGAGGCGACATTTCTTTCTGGTCCTTTGTGGGGCATTGCAATGCATGTCAGTTATATTTATTCCCATACAAAAAAAATATTTATTGTGGTAATTATTAGGTTCAACAGATAAGTTAATTATATTTTCCTGGCACTTCTCATACAATTCAAGGCATGGGAAATCAAGGAGGGATTAGTTTGATTGGTAGCTTTATGAAATGTCATCTTTTGCCTCGAAATAAGATGTCATATTGACCATATTATTCATCCAGGTAACCAGTTAGCAGATGTCAGTCAGGAGGGACTGCCAAAGAATTTGGAGTAGACAGGTCAAGACAGCCAGAGCTTGTTCATTTAATAGGAGAATGGTGAAATTTGATCTCAGACCCTTAGGATGTGTGATACAGAAACCATCATTTTAAATTGAAAATAAATTAAGATTCTCAATGAATGTTAGTTTCATTTTAAAGAGCTATAATTGACTTATTTTAAATTTTAAAGAAAATATGAAAAGGAGTTGATTGCTAATATGATTTCTCTTTTATTTTTTTTGTTTATACCTGATTTTTAATATGTATTATGGCAATGTGTATGAAATACTGGAATTAGTTAATGAGTGGTCATTTATGGTCTCATATTTGGTCCAAACTGCCTCAAGTGAAAATCCTACCATTTAAAGATTACTCACAGTGAAGTTTTTCTGCTAACCCTCTAGGCCTTTGTTAAATTTTGCTTATTTCAAAAAATCATCATCATGATATTTTCATTGCAGTTTCAATTTTCATTGCAGCTGCCTTTGTGATATAATTTATCACTTAATTTAAACTACTGTTTAACCCCATGTTTTTTTCTCTCCAATGAAGTTTATGAATTTCTTATATCAGGGGCTTGCATTATTTCTTTCCTATTTATCCCAGACTTATGCTGGAAGATAGAACACTTAGTCAATGCTCAAAAAGTAGTTTCTGAACACACACAGAGTCCCCTGGCCTACTTTGAGGAATAAAATTTGTGATCTCTTGAGTGTCAGTTATATAAAATGAGAACCATAAGTATTTATTCAGTTATATTAATCTACTTATTAATACCATAAGTACTTATTCAGTTATATTAATCTAGGAACAATTACTATGTACACCTAAGCATTTGTTATTTTGAGTTCTAATAATTCAATTGAATAATTATCTATAATATTAAAGGGGACAGATGCATATTTTCTGATATGTAAATATCACAATTCAAAATACTTTGAATTATTGTGGTCTCTCCTGCAAAAGCCTGGACAGATCCTTAGTCCAACAGATCAAAAAAAAGCAACATCAAAAGAAGGTTCCTTATTAAATGTAACATGATTATACTTTTTCTGTTGACTGGTCATTTTGTCCCATATTATACAGATTCAAGTAGTTTCTAAAAGCAAAATTTTTAAAGTGGCTTGACTTTGGGGATTTTTCTTCTGCTACTAATTAGATTAACTCGGTTTGAAATATGTCATGGAATGAATTGCGTGTTGGGTTTTAATTTTAATTCTGCTGCAAAATATTCTAAACTTTGCCGAGCATTTTTTTTATTTGGTGGGATTAATTGCACTGAAATCCTGCACACCCATTTTGAATGCATGAGGTGTTCAGATATAAAAATTGTAATCAGCGAGTTATCAATTAGTATGCTTTAAGGAAGGAAAATAACACAAATACGGATAGTTTATGATTTAAATGCTTAAAAATAAGTCTATCCCTGACCTGAATTTCAACTTGAAAGGTCTGATTACTAGGTTTTATTTAGACACTCTTTTGGTCATTTAAGCTGATAGTTTGCAATTTTCTTTTGGTTTAAGTACTGTAGTTACTAAATTATGGGCTTGTTCCCCAGAATGGCTGGGCAGTTATAATGAGTGCATTGGCTGATGCTTTCTCTGCCTCCCTATTTAAATTCTATATTCGGCCACCCGTTTACTCCTTACATGGCACACAGTGCAGAGTGCCAGGACCTTTGTGAAGATGGAGCTACCACATCTAAGGAACCCCTGGTTTCTTTCTGTACCTGCATGATTGGCAGTTATGTTATCTTCAGTTTCATCTTGGTTACCTCTTTGTCCTAGTAGAGAAATAACCACAGATCCTCGCCCCCTCTCTTTTATGGAGAATACTTTTATATCTGGGATATAGCAGGATTGTTTCAGCCACAGCAGAGTTTGAAGGAGTCTTACTCTTTATGAGAAGCATTTATATCGCTCTAAACAATATCCTTATGAAATAATATCCTTATGAATATGTCTCCCTTTAGAGGGAGACTCAAAACTCCCTCTAAGACTCTTTTTTTTTTTTTTCTGACTAGTCAAACCCATTTAGAACAAATGTTATGCCTTCCTCCTTTCTGAGGTTTTGGACCTAGAATAACTAGTATTTTTCTGGATGTTAATTAAAACATTCCTATATGTTTTAATATAGGTTTCTATATATGAAAGCAGTGATTGTTTTTTGTCACTGTATTCAAATAGAGTGAGCTCTTTTAGAGGATAAACTACCCAGATAACCTTGTGTGAAGTAAGATCATCATTATATATTCTATGCTTAAACAGCAGGAAAACCTAAAGTAATAAAATGCATTTCAATTGTTTTGGGACATGTAATACATATCACACTCCACTCAATAGTTGCTAATTTCTAGTTAATGAATTTATTTTTATATAACATATTGAATCAAAACAGAAGGCATAAGCCTCTGCTTCCCCTTTCACCCATTCGCAGGTCAGATGAATAAATGCTACCAGTATTTAAGTAGCTATCATGTTTCAAGAACTGGTTTAGATGCAATGAGTGCCCAGGTCCCCTTTCCCAGGTGCTGTAGGTGCCAGCGAGGCAAGGCTCACTGCCCAACCTTCTCCAAAGAATTCTGCTTGCTCAACCTGGGAAGTTGCAAATCCTGCACCTCTGCCCCACCAGGGGGCAACTTGATGTCTAAGAGGTATTGAAAACCAAACCGCAAAGCAACAAAACTAAACCTGTTCTTCCTGCCCCAAAGAACAGGGTGAATATTGACATGCTGACTCTGGGGGGGAGAATTCTGCCCCAGATCTGCGATAGAATGTGTTTAGACTAGAATATGCTACATGCTATGTGTTGCTCAATATTAGAATAATAATAATAATGAAGGTTCAGAAAAGAAGACTTGCCTCAGGGGACACAAATAACAAGTAACAAGATTTGCTCCCCAATCATAGTATGGTTGGTTCCAGAATGGTCCTTTTCCAGTCTCCACCATATTGAGGAATTGAAACTTTCTGAGTTTAGTTCTTCTCTGCTTTTCTTAGACAAGTTTACCTTCAAATCACTCGTCTTAGTATCATACATTTCATTATAACTGAACCCTGGTTCACTCAAAGCCTCATTCATGGTTGGAGCCAGTTTCATTAAGTCATACAAGCTGGAGCAGGGCCCTTCCTGCATGAGCGTGGACTCCCTCTTCTCCTAATGTTGAGCTATTATTGTTCAAGAATCCACTCCCCCGGGCCTCCCTGGTGGAGCTGCGGTTGAGCGCTGCACTGTGGAGCTGTTGGCAGCCCTCTATGCGAGTTCGACGCCCAGCTGGGGAGAATCCCACATGGCGCAGCAGACCTCTCCTGCCTCACCCTCTGCTCCCCTCAGCAGTGTATTTCTGATCTGCCTGTTCTGCCCCCACTGTCTCTGGTGAATCCAGTTGCCACCCCACGCCTCTGGCCTGTACCCCAGCTTGTATGTATAAATAAATAATCTTAAAAAAAAAAAAAGAATACACTCCCCAATTTCATAAGCTATAGGAGTCACAAAACCTGGATACACTTTTGATAGAGGCAGCTATGAAGGAAGAGCAGGCTGGGAATTGTCAACCTTAATATCTTCAACTCACTGCAGGGATATCACCCAGTGTTGAGTCAGATCTTTCCTTGTGGCACGCTGGCCATCTTTCTGTTTATACTGCACCGGTTTTTGTTTGTTTATTTTTTAAGTTTTTCTCCATTAAAAAACACTATTATCCCCCACAGAAGCAGTGCATGTGCATTGAAAGAAAAACCCAGAAAATATATGCAAACCATCAAGCCCTGCAACTGCTTGTCAGTGCCTTACTATGGAGTGATGAGTAGTAGGGACTTCAGGGGATACAGAAGTGACCAGTGTCTGGGAGGGGAGAGGGCCACAAAGATGGCAGGGAGAGGATACATTCAATCGTGATGTGATTTTCAAAGACTAGCGAGCATGTGGGAGAAGGGGTGTTCAAATGATCTTGGTGGTTGCCAGAAAGGTTTCCAGAAGAGGAGAGAGCACCCAAAGAAAGTGTGAGTTAGCTGAAAAATGGAACATTTTTTCAGATTTATTTCTTTATGCATACAAGCTGGGGTACAGGCCAGAGGCATGGGGCGGCAAGAGGGTTCACCAGAGACAGAGCGGGGAGCAGAAGAGGCAGATCAGAAATACACTGCTGAGGGGAGCAGCGGGCGAGGCAGGAGAGGTCTGCCGCGCCATGTGGGAATCTTCCCACCCTGACTTGGAACTCGCGTCATCGCTGCTGAGGACAGCTCCACAGCACAGTGCTTAACCACTGCGCCACGAGGGAGGCCCGAAAAATGGAACATATTGCTTAAAGGAAGCAGGGCATGATATGAGGGGGATGCAGCCAGCTATTATCTCACTTGTATTCTTTGAAGCTGGTATTGGCCTGTCCTGTTGCTGAAGACACTTGTTCTTCAGCAGGAGATCATGAACAGGGGTCTAGTTAACACAGAGCCTGGTTTTGTCTGGGTCAGTGTGAAGCACTGAGGAAGAACGCAGCCATGAGCTCCTGGCTGGAGGGAGGAGAGCTGGGCAGATGGGTCTCTCTAGCCGGATGTGATGGTCTCTTCTGTTCTGTACATTTGTCACCTTCTTTTCCTTCTTATGAGGAGAGACCATGTGGTGGAAATAAATCAGGTAAGAAATGCCCTGTCACATACTAAAGTTATTTTTCTATATTAAATTATTTTTAAACTGAATTAAATTAAATTCTGTTGAATTATCTTAATATTTTGCATTATGAATTTCCTCGTTGAGGTAATGTCTATTGTTCTAATTTTCTGTTAGCAGATGTGAGTGCCTTGTTTTATTTGATTAACTGCATATATTATACATCTATCTGGCTATGGGATGTTTCAGGAGAGGGGAATCTACAATTAAGATTTAATCTCAACATCACATTACAGCACATTTAGCAAATAAAATGCTAAACTGCTGTAATCATTACGTGCAAGTAATGGTCTACAGTTTGACCTATGAGAAGACTTCAAGGAAGGAGAAAGACATGTCTTTAAGTTAGTTTAGCAACACATTTGTTGGTACCTAATTGCCCTTAATTCATTCAGTTGTATCTCACATAACAATGTAGAAGTAAAAAATCCATTAAAAATACTCAGAT
Organism: Scalopus aquaticus; assembly: GCA_004024925.1. Taxonomy (NCBI): domain Eukaryota; kingdom Metazoa; phylum Chordata; class Mammalia; order Eulipotyphla; family Talpidae; genus Scalopus; species Scalopus aquaticus. The sequence goes on from PVIJ01005466.1 coordinate 29,402, forward strand.
TAGGGAAAACAAGACCCAGTGACCTTGAAAGGACTAATCTGCTGGAAGAGGGCTGGGAGAATTCATAATGTATTGAACCTTGTCCCCTTGTGGTTCCAAAAGGAAACTTAATGTGTTCAGTTGACACAGAAAGAGAGTATTAGGCTGATTTGTTGTCACTATTACAATATTTATGTCCTGAGTAATTTCCGACAATGGAGTAGCTTACAAAACGTAGGTGCAAGATAGAATGAAAAATTCCCCCTTTACCCATGTTTTGTTGTTGATGGGATGTTAGTTGTAACTTCTTAATGTAACTTAGGTCATGTAGGGAATTTCTCTTCTAGCTTGTGCTAAGATTCTTTTGTATTTTTGATGAGGCAATTATCCAAAAGATTTAAAATTGTGTTTATAATAGACATCAATCTATTGAGTGAAACATCACCCAAACTAATGGTCTTTTAATATCATGCTTGGGAGTACACTGTTGCCTTTGTGTAAATCTGACATCCAAAAGAGGGAGTTGTACATCTGTTTTATTCACTGTAATAAAGGTGATTTCTGGGAATTGTTTGCTGAATATCTCTCCAACAGGTATATATCATTTTTGTTGATGATATGGGAAATGTCATTTATGCAGCTTAGGTACATCATTTTCTTATTTGGAAAACATAAACCTGTTAGACTCATGAAAAAAAACAGGTAGTTTTCTCAGATATTTAAATAAAATTGGTAGTAGATCATAAAATGATCACAAAACCATTTAAAAAGAAAATATTGACTACATCTATCTGAAGATAAAGAGGCAGATCTTCCCATTGCAGAAAGTAACTCCAGTAGCTCTAAATAAGACTCCAAGCTAGAATCTCTCTTCCTTTTAATTAACAAACTGTAAGAAACAAAAGTTCACTAGTATCTCATTGGTTCTGTGGACCTTGCATCTTCAGCACAAATTAGCAATCAAAAGCACAGTATAATCATTTTGTGTAGTTATCTGAGTTAATATTTAAAACATAAAAATACAGTAACATTGAAATGATCATTTTTGGAGAAAATGTCAATATTTCATCAGGTTGCTACATGCAACTATGCAATTAACTTAATTTGCATTAATAAAATAATAATGCTTTTGATATTTATATCTAAGTAGAAGTATCATTTCTGGTGCCATAATTTGACTTTTGCAATATAGACACTGAGTTCCTAGTTCTGAAGGACTGACAATAATATGTATTACCATGTGCTGTATGAATTTAGCAACACTGTAAATCATACCAATTAAACATAAAACACCTATTAATTAAAATTTCTCCCTATCTCAGTGGGCTTGTTCAATGGTAGCAAAACTATATTCATGAGCCCAGAGGATATTACATGATTTTGTTTTAATTTGTAATCTCTGACAGAGGTGGTATAAGTAATACTGACTTGTAAATACTTGACTTACTTACTAATAAAATGTTTGAATATTACTCTTCAGGGCTAACTTACATGATATGTCTAAAATTTCAGTTATTAGAAATGATAAATGATCTAGCATTGTCAAATGAGCCAATTGTGAGAAAATGCTAACCTATGTCAACATATATTAATACATATATTAATGTCATATATGTACATGCACATATTAATATGCATGTATATACATACAAATATGTATATATACATATATGTATGTATATGACATACATGTCATATACATACATATATTAATGTAAACATATATTAATGACCTTAAAAATGGTAGTTTTCTGATTGTTCTCTTTCTCCATCATCTTGTTTCTAAAGCACTTACAGACACGTACAGGTATGATCACACATGATCATGTATATGTATGAAGACACACTTTACCCATTAAAAAAAAAGGTGAGCTATGATCTTCAGCAAATATTGCTAGGTCCATATGAAAACACTGCTCCAAAGAATTAGTCTCTGAATGCAACTAATAGTCCCAGATGCTACTTCATTTTTAGTTCTCTGTTTGATAGGGTATGGAAATTAAATTGTATCTAAAAAAGTACATCATTCTTAGAGTCAATTCAATTTTTGGTTGCTCTCTGTACATCAAACCTTATGTTCACTAATTTAAAATTCTAGTGCTTTGGATAAAAAAATATAATTTGCCTAATTATGAAATACATATTTAGAGATCTGTTACTAAAAAGTTCATTCAAAGTAGATATCATAGCAATAGGAAGCTTTTTACCATTTCCCAAATATTCCTGAGTATTTTGCCCAATTGTTTTTATATGCTTTTTGTTTGAAGAAAACCCATGCATTTTGTATCATATATTATAGGATTCATTATGCATTGTATATACCCTGTATTATGTATTATCTCATATATGAATTCATGTATTTGATGAAACCAGATCAAGAAAAACCACTTTCTATATACCCTTATATTTCAATAAAAGTCTCCTGGTTAATATTCTGTATTTTAATAACATGGTAACAGTGTTGTAAATTTTGGATGGGAGTGTCCATTTTTAATTAAATTGTAATCAAGATTCACAAAGGAACTAGTAAGTAATTCTTAGTAGCAAAGGTGCTATTGACACATTTGTGAACAGGTGTTTTATTTGACTACACACTCTAGTTAGGTCAAAAATATTCCAAACTTCTTTAGTAGTTTTGAGAATTCACAACATAACAGGTTTTAAAAACCTAGATCTGACTTCAAGCCTCCAATCTGGGATAACTTAACATTGTCTGACTCTCCTGTTCTGTCATCTTCTTTCTGCAGTTTGTTCTTCTTGGCCTAAGTGAATATCCACCTGGTGTATCCCTGGTCTTCCACAGATTATTACTCACAGTCATTTTTTCCAATTTCCATGTTCTGTATTACTAACCTACCATTTAAAAATTCAGTGAAATTTCAGTACCATAAAACACAAACATACCATACCATAAAAATGTTAACACTGGATAAACATGTATTTATTGCACAGAATGACTGCTATTAAAATATTGTGTTAAAAACTATTTAGTCATTTTTATGATTACACCAAATTATTAGGAGCAACAGAATCTGACTTTTTTTTTAAACTGTGGTTTCTGAATGTAATAAAAAACTGATTTTTTTCATCTTTTCTGACTAGAAAATTTAAATTATTGCAATTTTACTGCTTCTTTTATTTACAATAATTTAAAATATAGATTTTTTTTGACTCATGTTTTTGGGAAATACCTGTCACCTCGCAGTATATCAGGAAACTAACATTTGTTGAAAGCTTACTGTGTGCTTGGCATGTAATGCATGCCATTGCATCTCTAATATTTTTGAGGTAGATATTCCTAATACTCTTTGTAGATGAAAAATATGGAATCTCAACAATATTGAATAACATAATCCATGTCACGAAAGTAATTTATATATATATAAAAAAATGAGGATTTGGATTCCTTTCAGTCTGGTCCAAAGATCTTAGTCTTCCCTAGTATTCTCTTGTGGCCATATGTGCCCAGTTATGTCAATATATTTTCTATGCAGGCAGAGGCTGACTCATCTAAGGACCAAAGATATGGAATAGTTCAAAAAGAGTCAGCTTACAAAATCCTATTAAAATGTTTTTCACTTCATGGCACTGCTTTAAGTTTTGATACTGGCTTTGACTTCTGATATCATGTATCTTTCCCATGTTTATGTTAAGCCCCTTTCTTTAAAAACATTTTTGAAAAAATAATGGGTCATTTAAAAACTTACTGTAAGAGGGAAAAATATGGAGAGGAAACATCCTCTATTCAGTGATTAGATTTAATTTGTTCTGCCTATACTAGATCTATCAACTATAATTTTATGTATTGTGCTAAGCAGTTTAATTCCATTTGACAATTGCAACAATGATATATCATAAATATCATTATGCCTATTTCACTCTTTGAATATACTGAAACTTTAAAGTGGGTAAGTTACTTATGTGAAATAGTGCTATTAGTAGTGGAAAAATTGAGTTTCAAATCTAAGGAGTCGAGCTCAGATGTAGACAATGATTGCTCAAATATTATTATTAAATATGACTTATTACTTGAGAACTTTCTTCCAAATATTGCCTTAAGCCTTCCCTTTATATGCGGAAATTTGTGCAGTCATCTCAAAATATGTACTATTATTTTTCTAGTTTCAAGGTGAGAAAACCAAACATTAAATAAAGGGATAATTTGATAAAGGTAACAGACATGGTCAAGATGATACTTAAAGATGACAATTAAAAAAATTAAAAGTCAATGCAAAAAGAATCCTTGAAGAACAAATATCAAATTTTAAATGTAAGCAAGATACAGTGATCATGGCTATGGTAAGGTAGGTGGGTGACTTAAGAAATAATATTAACACTTTAAAAAGCATATCAAAATCATGTAAATTCAAAATCTGATATTGTATGAGTATTACATTTCTAATCCATTGCAAATAATAATACATTTAATCGTAAATGGCTCCATTTTATAGATGGAAATAGAGACGTAGAGAGGTTAGTAAGTTTCCTAAATTTCAGTTTACTTAACAATTATTAATATAACTTATTTACCATTTAATAGAGTTAGTCATAGGAAGTTTGAAATGTTTAAAATCAGACTCCAGAGTCCAATGTGCAGCGAACTGCCAATCATGAATCTGTAATGGCAATTCGATGAGTGTATATAAAGTACTACTCCTTTTTTCCTTCTTTACTACTGTTATAAGTAGTATTCAGGCTATTGAATTTTGTTTGCAATATTACTTTATTTCTCTACTGATCAGGTAAATTACTAATTTAAATGCAATCTTCCTGCTTAATTATTCACATGTAAATGTAATTAATATTATTCATATTAAAATTTTGAAAAGTTTGTATCTGTTATTCAAATACTCTTCAACTGTGATACACCTTATTCAGTAAACGCATGAAACTTAAAAACATTTCAGAGATCTTTATCCTAAATTTGCATACAAAGCAGAGTGTCATGTTAATTTTTCCTATTATGGTGATATTATGGGACAGATTGTCTGAAAAGATTTATACCACAATATTAATTGTACATATATTTCACTGATGAGGCTATGCACATGTTTTTTGCTTCTTTCATTTTCCTTATTAACCACATTTATTTTTTAAAGTACTTTTTTATACTAACAAAATAACTTTACATTTGAATTTACCAATTTTACACTAGAATATCCTAAAAAACATTAAATGTTGAAAAACTCCTATAAAGACATTGTCCAAAATATGTGTATATTGCTGCAAATCTTGCTATAATTTCAGATATAGGATTTATCCATATAACACTGCATTTTATTAAAAATTAAATTTATATTAGCACAATATCATAAGTAAAAATTACCTTGATCTAATTTTTTTGCATTATTTTATATTTCAAATTTACTATTGTCTACTGACCTACAGTACTTTCATTGAGTCAAAGAAACACTTCTTGAAATTGACTTCTTGAAATATTGAGCTCTCTTTACTTCTTAATGATCATATTTTGTCATATCATATTTTCTCAACCTTCTTAAATAACTTTGCACATATTCTAATATTTTTGAACACTTTTGAACTCTTTTTTTGAAAAGCAAATGGCTATAAAACCACTATAATTCTTACACCCACTGTACTCTGCAAAACTTTCACTCACCATCAAGATTTTACAGATGGATGGCCTCCCTGGTGGCGCCGCGGTTGAGCACTGCTCTGTGGAGCTGTCGACAGCTCGTGATGCGAGTTCGACGCCCAGCCGGGGAGAATCCCACATGGCACAGCAGACCTCTCCTGCCTTGCCCGCTGCTCCCCTCAGCAGTGTATTTCTGATCTGCCTGTTTTGCTCCCCACTCTGTCTCTGGTGAACCTTCTCGCCGCCCCACGTCTCTGGCCTGTACCCCAGCTTGTATGTATAAATAAATCTTTAAAAACAAAAAAAAAAGATTTAACAGATGGTTAATATCACAGAGCACCTTAGGTTAATAACTCCAACTGAAAGAAGGATTCTATTGTTAAATCATATGTTACTTTGCATAGAATATGCATTCGCACTTATTTTTTTCAATCAACAATGGACTTTATAAGCTTAAGGAAAACAGAACAATCTATGTTTGCTTCACCAAATTCAGTAGTTTATGACTTTACATTTCTGCATCATTTTTCCAGAAAATACTCCCGGTACAATTCAGTGGTATTTCAGTGTCCATTTCCCATTCCCAAATGAGACAAAAGTTTTCGGGTAATGGTAGCATCATCTATTGGAAAGATGAAAACCAATGCCTTAACATCATTTTTAAATGCAACTGTATCCTTTACTCCCATTTTTAAATAACAACGGTATCATTGGGGCTGAGATGAAGGATCTTGCAGACCGTTAAGTTCCCTGTATTTTCTCTGAATCAGCACAAACTCTCCAGCACAGGTGTTTCTGTAATTATGATACATTGGGAAAATTCTCTGTGTTCAATGGCCCTCAGACTCGCACTTCCACCTCATCAGTCACATGTCAGCCTTACTCCACCCCGTGCCCTAAATCTCTCGTGTCATTAAGAAGCTGCAAACTTCAGAGGGCAGATTTGCAGCTGTGATGTATAATACAGAACATTTCATGAAAAATGTATGAGTATGAGATTTTTTTCTAATATTTCCTCTATAGTGATCTGCCAGAACCATAACCATCTAGACATGTTTATTATACAGATTTTTTTTTCGAAAAGGCTTTCATTGCTCTTTGCGATGTGATGTTCCCTTGTTATTTCATAAACACTCCATTGATATTCTTTCTGCAACCAAGTGCTCTAACCTCAGGAACACAGCTGCTGCTTCTTTCCAGTGAAATCTGTATTTTCAATCATGGAGAAGGCTTCACCTTGATATGACTATAGTCTTTGGTATATGTTCTGATTTGATAACCAGTGCCAGGTAGCTTATATTTGTTTAAGACGATACTGATATCCTTTATCCAAATATCAGATGCCTAGATTATTAGACATTGTTCAAAAATTGTATCAGTGAAGAATACAATGGTACTTAGAATTATTGGACTTCATAATAAAATAACAAATATATATGAAATAACAAATATATATGAAATACTAAGCATGCTTGACTCTTCCTAAACTCCTACAGCATGCTGTCAATAATACTATAGGATGATTGACTTATACTATACTATTTTATTACTTATTATTTCACATATATTTACAAATTTATTACTTGTACTGTAATCTATTTTTTGGCAACACACATTATTTAAACTCCTTTTGTTTTTCAAAGACTACAGGTAGTTATTCAAATGTTCTGTTCTTTCCTTTTCTCTTCCTTCATTTTTCATTCATTTATTCATTAACTATTCCTTGAGAACCCTGAGGAGGCAGGCACTTTGCAGAATTGTCATTATAATAATAAAATACTTTTTAAAGAACTGTGTAATTCATGAGACATATCCAAATATATTTGCAATCCCTAGAAAGGAAAAAAATGTATATATTTCAGAAAGCGAATATGGTATTAGCTCTTCACTAATACTTATCAGAGACATGTCCATTCAGTGAGAAACTTGTATTCAATGAAAAATAAAACTTTCAACTTTTATATAGTTGGCAGTTATTTCCATGGTAAGTAGTTATAGGCTAAGTTTACTTGTTTCTTTTTAATTGGATTTTATTTTATTTTTTTTTAGGAAAGGAAGTATAAAAACCTAAGAGTTTATTTTGACAGTGGGAATCACCAGTAAGCAACATAAGCAGAAAAATAGAAGCTTTATTTTCAGCAGATCTCAACTGTTCATATTCTGAAACATACAGCATTATAATCTTCACACAAGATTTTAAGAACAGTCTCAATATTTCTGAACAGTAATTAGTATATGGTAAATAGAGCCATATTGTTATTGACTACATATAAAAAGAGACTATTATTTCCAAGGAAAAATATTATCTATTGTTCTTTTAAGAAATATTGACTTTATAGGAAAAATATTGGTAGAATTGATCAGAAAAGTAACAATATGAAATGCAAATGATAAAAGTAAATTTTGATAGTGAGTATACCATATTGACTCATTAGGGAAGGGTTACAAGGAGGACTCTCTTTGTATGATCCTTTACTTTCAGTTCATTAAATCTTCATCTTGAAATGTGTTAAGAGTGGTCTCTATGACTTGAGTCAATCAAAATTGATGCATAAAATACTTTTTCTGAATCATTGTCTCATTTAAAATAACTAATATAAAAAGAGTTGCAAATGCTGGGAATTTGTTTCTATTTAATTTATGATCTTTTAGTTACTGTTTCTTCATTTTTTTTTTCTGTTAACAAAGTCTTTTGCTCAGTATTTTCATGGCTCATTCTGCTGAATCCTCTGAAATAATATACGAGATGGAGCTTCTAATCCCAGATTTACATGCAACAAAACAAATTTAAAACTATTTGTATTATCACACAATTTTATTTGCTTACAAGCTTTTAGAAATTCCCTAAATGGGCCTCCCCGGTGGCACAGCGGTTGAGCGCTGCGCTGTGGAGCTGTCGGCAGCGGCGACGCGAGTTCGATGCCCGGCCGGGGAGAATCCCACATGGTGCGGCAGACCTCTCCTGCCTCGCCCGCTGCTCCCCTCAGCAGTGTATTTCTGATCTGCCTGTTCTGCTCCCCGCTCTGTCTCTGGTGAACCCTCTCGCCGCCCCAAGCCTCTGGCCTGTACCCCAGCTTGTATGTATAAAAATAAATAAAAAAAATAAATCTAAGAAATTCCCTAAATGGCCACAGTGCCAGGAATAAGTATATTTCTCCAAGGAATTAATAATTTTATATTTAATAGATATTTGTGTAAGATGTGCAGTTTTTGGTTTTTATGGTGTTGCTACAATGATTGTGACAGCACTGTAGCCTGTACATATGAAACATATCTGTTATTTCAGAATATACATTTAGTTTCATCTAAGTGTTCGTTTACTCAGACTTCCAAACGTACTGCTCTCCATTATCTTTATCTAAGCTACTATAAAACTAGCATGTGATAAACAAATACATATTATAATATTTACAAGCAAATGTATGATGACATCAGCCTCCGTGGGTTTTTCTACTGTCTGGAGTAAAGTTTATTTAAATCATCAAATAAATTTTAGGATTTAACTTAGCTTCACTGATCTGTGATATAGTTAGCTGGTTTCTCCCCTTCTTCTGTGGCATCTGACCACGCTCTGGTGAGAGATGATGTAGGAGTATGGTGAACTGTGAAGTTGTCTCAAATAGCTGTCTTTTTATCTCCCTGCGTGTGGTGCGCTCGGTGCTGTGTTGTCACTTGTGATCTTTGCGTCCTCCTGGTCCATCACTGTGAAAATGACAAGGTGTTGAGTGTCGATCAGCACCTTATCTTTGCTCAATTTGCCTTTTACCACTGACTTTGTTACTTCTTACCTGTATAACCTTGGCGATGTGATGTAACCTTCCTGCCCATTAGCTTGTTAAGGGACTAATGACAAATTACAGTACCTAGTTACAGAGCTACTGTGAGGATGGACACGAGATATTTTATGTGATGTATCACATTCAATATAAGTTGTTCTTGTCATTATTATTATTACTCTATAATTATTATTAAATTTACCATTATATTCCACTTTTAAAGGCAAGGTAGTGGATTTCTCTTACTCCTCTGGAGTGACAATAGCTTTTCAGGACGTGAGAGTGATACTTTCATTATTCCAAATAAATTTCTGCAAGGTTACTATGTTGTTTTTAAATAATAAGGTATGAATATTTGATATAAAAGGATATTTTTGTAATTTATGAAATTAAATACTCAATATGCATTATATGTCAGATTTCATTAAATTTACCAGAATTTCATTAATGAAATCTCTCCACCTGTATATACTATTCATGTAAAATGAGTGTTAAATAAAAATAGTATTATTGATTTTCAGCGAATGTTTTGCTATCTCAGTATATGACATATGTGGGTTGTTTTTAGAGGCATTTTTCTTTGAGGGTAGATTTGGACTAAAGCTCTAATAAGGCTCACTTAGTGTGCAATGACCTGTTCATTTGTTGTTACTTTTTTCCTTTCTACTAGAATCAGTCATGTGTACATCTGCTTGTGAATTCATTATTATTTCACACTTCAGTCTCATAAATATGTCAAATTATGCAAATGTTGCAATGCTAAAAAATTCATGTGAATTGTATTTTATGTGTGTAGTTGGATCATTTAATTGATTTAAATGAGCCTTCTATTTGATAGAACAATTTTTAAAATAAAGGTTCCACAATACAAATATTTTCTTACCAATTCATCAGGTTTATATTGTAAAGCTTGAATTTTTATAAATACAGGGTTTTAAGTTGGTGGATGTATCTGAATTGTAATGTTGATCGTGTGAAAAGCACCGTGGAAAGATGGGCTCCAGGAACCAATACTACTGCAGAAATTTCATACATGAGATAATTGTTTTAAAGGAAAATGTTTAGTAAATGAATGATTATCTTCATTCATGAGGAATTGATTTTTTAAAGAATGTTGACCTAAAGAATTTTAACAGGAAGAAATAGCATAACTTACTTTTCTTGTTACTGGAAGTTCTACTTGCAGAGTAGTATTTGTCATTTGCTACATCAAAGATAAGCAGATCATACAACTTTCTGTCATTTATCCACTCTGGCTCGATAGTAAATTTAGGCATGCTTAAAGGAACAAATTCAATATTACTCTTTTGATGAGTTTCCTAGAATAACAAATGAATGCCAATTTTAATGTTTGAAACAATATAATCAGGTCATGATTAAAAAAAATGTCACTGGGTCTCCCCGGTGGCGCAGCGGTTAAGTGTTGTGCTGTGGAGCTGTTGGCAGCGGCGACGCGAGTTCAACACCCAGCGGGGGGAGATTCCCACATGGTGCAGCAGACCTCTCCTGCCTCACCCGCTGCTCCCCTCAGCAGTGTGTTTCTGATCCGCCTGTTCTGCTCCCCACTCTGTCTCTGGTGAACCCTCTCGCCACCCCACACCTCTGGTCTGCACCCCAGCTTGTATGCATAAATAAATAAATCTTTAAAAAAAAAAGAATGTTATCTTAAAAAAAAAAGTTACTATTTAGATGACATTTACATAAAGTTTATTTTTCAAACCTAGAGAAACACATTTAATTACTATTAATGTTTATTGAATGTCTCCAATAATAATGTTTTTAAACTTTTAGCAGTATAGTCAAGAAGAAAATAGGGAAATTATTGCCAAACTACACAACATTGCTCACTCTCAGATATAAAGTATTATCAGTGTTTTTGCTTACTACCTTGCTTTACAGTAGAAGTCCCCTGAAATCATGTGATGTGGAAATTCTGAGCACTTAATCCTTATCAGAACATCAGATCTGGGCCTCCCCGGTGGCGTAGCAGTTAAGCGCTGCGCTGTGGAGCTGTTGGCAGCGGCGACGTGAGTTCGACGCCCGGCCGGGGAGAATCCCACATGGCGCAGCAGACCTCTCCTGCCTCGCCCGCTGCTCCCCTCAGCAGTGTATTTCTGATCTGCCTGTTCTGCTACCCACTCTGTCTCTGGTGAACCCTCTCACCACCCCACACCTCTGGCCTGTACCCCAGCTTGTATGTATAAATAAAAAATAAATCTTTAAAAAAAAAAAAGAACATCAGATCCATTATCAGTAGGATTGCTGTGTATAAAGCAACAATATAAACAATGGTAGACATGAATTCACTGTTTCTGACTTTTAAAATGAATTACTGTATTCTTACCTCAAATATGTGGCAGTTACTATTTCCCCAATACAATAGGTATGAAAATTAAGCTTCAGAAAAATTGAGTAATTTGCCAATTGAGTAATAGAAGTAAACACTTTTCAAAGCTGAGATTTGAACTCAAATTATTCTGTGTTTGAAATCTATATATCTAATCAATACAAAAAATTCCTTTTATTGCTCTATATAGAGATGTTTATAAGGAAACATTATTATAACATTAATACACTATAGAAGATACTGAGAATGTGGAAGTAGACTCATTAAAAATATTAAAATCTCATAATTTATTGACTTGGTATTAAAATAAAACTTTGGGTTTGAATGAAATGATGTTCTATAATACATATTTCTGTTGTTTCTAAAGGACAATTGGAAATTTCCTTAAATATTATAGATCAAATTAGTATCGAGTGACATTTTAAAAATCAATATTTTGCCAGTAAATTTAATATTATATTAATCATTTCCTGCAGTTCACTACATTTGGCTGACTGTGGCCAGACACTATTTAACGTACTTGTGAGTTTTCATAGCTTAAATTACTTATTTATAATGACGTGCAGCTAAGTAAAAAATAAAGATTAGTATGTATTTGTGTTTTGTTCTTTAACTTTCATTATGAATATGTTCTTTTTATCCATTTACTATTCTTTTTTTTTTTAAAGATTTATTTATTTATACATACAAGCTGGGGCACAGGCCAGAGGCGTGGGGCGGCGAGAGGGTTCACCAGAGACAGAGTGGGGAGAAGAACAGGCAGATCAGAAATACACTGCTGAGGGAAGCAGCGGGCAAGGCAGGAGAGGTCTGCTGCGACATGTGGGAATCTCCCCAGCTGGGCATCGAACTCGCATCGCAGGCTGCCGAGAGCTCCACAGCGCAGTGGTTGGTTCAACTGCTGTGCCACCAGGGAGGCCCCCATTTACTATTCTTGATGATAACAATCGGTACTGTAATTAAGATCAAACATGATTTACAACATATCCATGAAATTGCATCTTTAAGCATGTAGAGAGATGCACCACGATGTACTCAGTGATGACTTAGTGATTTTCTTTTGTGTTTGAAATGAAACGATGCAAATGGAAGCTTTATATTTATTAACTGACATTTGATTGACATAGGCTAAACCATTTATCCTTATATCTCAATATTCATCATAGCAATTGTTGGTTACAATTTGGCTTGATTTTAGTAAATACTAAGTCATGTGCAGGAATTTGCTACTAACTACATTTTAAATCTCTAGACTTTCTGACAATGTGTTGTTATAAGTACTAATTAATTGAAGGAAAGAAATATCTCCTACAAACATGAACAGTAGATAATAAATCCTATTGATGGAACAAACCCTGTAAACATAGCAACATATAATATAAATAATTACATAATAACAAAAACTACTTTAAATAAAAAATAAATACAGAGGTTATTGATTTTGGAGGACTGCTGAGCTGTGTATTATACCAGGAAGAAATGATAGAACTCATATTTGTCATTCCTAGAAGTTGTATGATGGATCCAGTCATTTGCTACATGCAATCTTTCTATATGAGACGCAATGATGTGTTGAACCTGTGACCATTTCATAATCTAAGAGCCTATTTGCAAGTTACTTAAAAATTTGGAATACACACACAAACACACACACATACACACACACACACACACAAATGAAGTTGTATCTAGGTTTCAAAGACGTTTCATGAGAATCTATTCCCACCTGTAGCTGAAATTTGTTATGTACTATGCTTTAACAAGGTTAGTGTTTGAGTTAGAAAATTAATTGATTCTAGCCTGGCACCAATAAAACCAACAAGGGAAGAGTCCTGTTAGTAGGTAATAATCATGAATAAAATAGGCATTTATCATTTACATGGATAGCCAAAAACATAGTATCACAGGCAGTTTACATTTTGTGTGGATAAGGCAGGATTCTAAAAATGGCTGGATAGATAAAAACTATGGAAGATAATTTTAGCCACTTATATGAAAATTTATTATTTCATTGATGCTTAAATGTGTTTACAAAAGCATTAAAAACTGTGTTGCTCCTGTTCATAACTGTATAGGAAAATGAAGAGGATAGCCCAGTTATATAGTTCACTATTATTGAAGCTATCAAAAGCATTGAGAAACATTTTTTTTAAATTTCTTTGCAAAAAATCTCATCAAAAGTAATATGAATAATGCCTGTCATTCTCTTCCTCTAATAAAGCTTACAATATGGAGTCTGACTCACGCGCCTGTGTAAGTATGGAATAGCTAAGAAAATGTTATCCTTCCACCTTCAATGTCTTGGAATCTTTTTGAGAATTCTGTTCAAGGCTTTTGCCAATCTCCTATTTCTGGGATGCCCACAGCCTTTGAGTTACCACCACTCCCCTCATTTATGTGGCTCCTTGCCTAAGTTCTTCAGACTCTATGCGCATTGTCTTTGAATGACAGCAGTGCCCACAGCTCTTTCCGTTATAACTCTATTTAAGTTCCATTCGAAATATACTTTCAGAAATCACCTTTCTTACTTCTTTGGTTCACCTTCAACTTTGGTGGTCAGATTCCCTCTTTCAGGTATCCACTCTGTAAAATTATCACAGACAAGAAGGGAACACAACCACAAGCTTTGCCATTTGGGCATCAGCCGAACAACACATGCATGGTGGCTAATCATTGACTTGGAAAGATAGACGGCACTGTTCATTTATTCTGATGTTGATCTGCTATTTATGTCATGATTTAAGGACTGAGCTAGCAGTCAGGTTTGTCCTGTATGAAGTTCTAATAGTTAACATACTATGGTACTTGAAATTTGAGCCACGCTGATGGGAAGACGAGTATTATTTTACTCGATTATGAATACTAAAAGATGTATATTTGAATCATTCAAGGCAAGGACTGTCTGTAATTATGTTTGAACATATGAAAGCTACTAATTCCAAATGTCAGTTTTATAGCTGTTACTTTACTCTTCGCTCAGATTTGGATTTTCTCCTTTATAGCCTTGAGTTTTCTACTTCTCCATTACTGATTTCAAGCATCATATGATTTTATATTGTCTGATTATGTGGCCCTTCCAATAGAATATTAAACAGTTTGTAAAGAAAGTGAACATTTTTGCCTATTTCTACTTTGGCAAGGATTCAATGTTCCTCCTCCAATGAAAAGTTTAACCTATCATCTGCTAAGAAAGATTCCATTAATTTAAATATTATTATTTCCTCAGCAATGGGTGCTATGTCTACCTTTATGCTTACATATTTTCAGGAGCTATATAATAATAAAACCTATTATAAAATCAAAATATCTAGGAAAAAAATAACATTTGACCATGATATATTATTTTTTCACATGCTAATGTGTTCTATTTGCTAATATTTATTCACTTTTTATTTTGAAGAATTAAAAATGTTCTATACTTGTATTTTCTGTATATGCATATTGTTTTCGAATATAGATGTCAATGACATACTCATGTCACAAAACTTTTTGGGAGAGATCTTCCTTTGTGCTGTGCAAAAGTTAATTAAAATTGAAATTGTATGTTCCTAAATAGTAGAATAATTTCCCTTTGAAGTTTCTGGGCTAGGTAATTTTTGCATGAGTTCCTTGAAATTGTTTTTGTACTTCTACTACTGTCATTATTTTATTAGTTTTCCTACCCTCAAAAAGTCATGTTTGGTGATTATATTTTTAAGACTATGAGGTGTGGCCTATAGGGTTTCAAATTTACTTGCTTTGAATTGTAAAAATTGAGATCCTAAGCTTTGATTTGTTTCTTTTTCATTTTTTGGGCTTTGGTAGTTAGTAGTCCCTTACTTTTTTCTAAATCTTACTGTGTTCATCTGCCATTTTGGTTTCTTCTCTTTTTCTCTCTCTCTCTCCCTCCCTCTCTCTCTCTCTCTCTCTTTCTCTCTCTCTCTCTCAACTTTCAATACTGTTCGATTAAGGAAGTCTATGAAAATGATCTTCTTTTTATTGTGGTAAAATAGAGATAACATAAAATTTACTCCCCTACCATTCTTTTTTTTTAAGATTTATTTATATATGCATACAAGCTGGGGTACAGGCCAGAGGCATGGGGCAGCGAGAAGGTTCACCAGAGACAGAGTGGGAAGCAGAACAGGCAGATCAGAAATACACTGCTGAGGGGAGCAGCGGGCAAGGCAGGAGAGGTCTGCTGTGCCATGTGGGAATCTCCCTGGCCGGGTGTCGAACTCACGTCACCGCTGCCGCCAGCTCCACAGCACAGCACTTAACCACTGCGCCACCAGGAGGCCCTCCCCTACCATTCTTGATATACAATTCAGTGGCATTAACATTTGCAGCAACATGGATGGAGCTGAAAGGGATTATACTCAGTGAAATAAGTCAGAAGGAAAAAGGAAAGTATCAGATGGTTTCACTTATTAAAGGAATATAAACAAAGGGTCAGAGAAAAAAAAAGAAAAACAACTAGGAGGCAAATTGTAGATATGAGACATGTATCAGGGGAGGGCAAAGAAGGGGTCTAAATGGGACGGAAGAGCTCAAAGGACTATGTTGATGGTTCATGGGTGATGTGTTGGGTGGAGATTTATGGGAATTCCACATGAGGGGAGAAATCAAATATTGTACAAAAGTGAACAACAATGTAAAAGAATAAAAATAATAACTTCAATCATGAAAAGAAAACTTTTGCGAAAAAAATTCAGTGTAATTAACTATTAAATATTATACATTCACACTGTTTTACAGCCATCACCAGCATCATCTTTGGGACTCTTTTCACCTTGCTGAACTGAAACTCTGCATCCTTATAGCAATAACCCTCTATTCCTTCCTGCCCCCACACGCGAGTAACCACCATTCTGCTTTATGTGTCTTTGATTTTGACTAATCTAGATGCTTTATATAAGTGGAACCATACAGTATTCCTTTTTTTGTATTTGACTTCTTTTACTTAGCATGCTGTCTTCACAGTCCATAGATTTTGTAGCATATAGCAGAATTTCCTTTCTTCTTAAGATTAAATACTATCCCATTGTATGTAGACTAAATTTTGACCCAAAACTTCTTTTAAGAGCTCTACCCACAGCCCTTTCAGTTGTTTATATTACAAAATTGTATCTTTATACATTGTGCTACTGAAACAGAATCTAACGATTCTTTAATGCTTAGTCTCTTAAATAATGAAGCAAACATAAAGTAATACCAATGTTTCAATGACACCAGCTTTAGTAATAGCTCATGTATTTACCTTGACTGAGGTCTTATTTTCTTCATTTGGTTTTAAGTTATTTTCTAGGGCCCTCTGATTTCAGCTTGCAGGGATCCCCTAGTATTCTTACAGAATCGTTCTAGTTGTAAGAGACTCTACCATCTTTTGTTTATCTAGGAATATCTTCCTCACTTTTGAAGGGTGCTTCTGGAGGATATGTGATTCTTAATTGACAGTTTCTTGTGCACTTTGAATATGGAACCCTCAGCCTTCTGACCTTTGAAGTTCCTCATGAGAACTCAGGATGGTTTCACTGAGTATAATTTTATCTTCATACTTGTATGTGAGCAGTATTTTCTGTTTTGTGACTTTCAGTAGTCTGTCTTTGCATAGTTTGATTATATTGTGTAAAATGAAAGTTCTCTTTAAATTCATCCTGCTTGAAGTATGTTGGACTTTTTCTAAGTTCATATTTATGACTTTAATAACGTTTGATAAAATTTATGAAGACTTTGTTTCTTCCCTTCCTCTTATCTCTTCCTGAGACCCCCCCAGTATGTACGTTGATTGACTTGATAGTGTTTCATATAATTTTTTGGACTCTGTTCACTTTCCTTCAGCCTTTTTCTTGCCTTTTTCATCAGTTTAAATAACTTACACTATCATATTTGCAAGTTTGCTGATTCTCTGCCCACTTCAATCTGCTTTTGAATCCATCCTGCTGATGAAATTTTCTTTTAGTCATTGTAACTTTCAACTTCAGATTTTTTTGTTTACTTTAAGATTTTCCCTCTATTGATATTTCCATTTCATTTATACATTATTTTCTTGACTTTTTTCTATTGCTCTCCTTTATTTCTTTGAGTACTTTAAGACATTGATTTAAAGTCTTTACATAGTAAATTTTGACATAAACTCTTTTTCAGGGACAGTTTCTATGTGATTTATTTTGTTGTTGTTGTATGCATTACCATTTACTATTTCTTTTTATGTCTTGTAACTTTTGTTTAAAACTGAGGTTTGGCTCTAATAATGTTGTAACATTTGAAATCAGATTCTCCCTTTCTCCAGAATGTTTTTCTTTGATTTTATTTTGATCATTGTAGTTTCTCTCTATGATGAAGATCATAGAGCTAAACTTTTATCAAGTCTCGTTTTTTTTTTTTTATTTTTTAAACATTTGTTTATTTATGCATACAAGAACTGGGGTGTTGGCCAGAGGTGTGGGGTGGTGAGAGGATTCACGAGAGACAGAGTGGGGAACAGAAGAGGCAGACTGACTGAAGTACACTGCTGAGGGGAGCAACGGGGAGACAGGTGAGGTCTGCTGCACCATGTGGGACGCTCCCTGGCTGGGAATCGAACTGGTGCTGCAGTGGCTGTGGAGAGTTTCATAGTGCTGAGACTTAACCCCTTGCATCACCAGGGAGGCCCAGGTCTTCTTTTAGCTTGCTCCTTCCTCTGGCCATCTACAGTATCTTTCTAATTTTCCTCACATATGTGTCGCTACTTAATGCCCTAGTCTTCAATAAATGGTTCCCAAAGGTATAAAAAGATAAAAATGAAGGGTTGGGGGAAGGACTTTAGTTCCTTCAATACCTTGGGAGTCATTTCAGTCATAGAAGGAGAGACTTTCAAAAGTAGGGGAAGTGCAGTAATAATAACCTTCTCTGATCAAAAGTAGCAAACAACGGTTACAGCACAGGTAACTGATATTTGGAGGAGAAAGTCCAATTGGCTCATTGTGACCTACTAGGCTGTCCACACGCTGCCTTAGGAACATGGGCACTGCTGTCTGCCGCAGTAATGATGGATGAAAGATGAATAGCTGGGCCTCCCTATTGGTGCAGCGGTTAAGAGCTGTGCTGTGGAGCTGTCAGCAGCGGCGACGCAAGTTCGATGCCCAGCTTGGGAGATTCCCACATGGTGCGGCAGACCTCTCCTGCCTCACCCGCTGCTCCCCTCGGCAGTGTGTTTCTGTCACTTTGCCTGTTCTGCTCCCTACTCTGTCTCTGGTGAACCCTCTCATTGCCCCACGCCTCTGGCCTGTACCCCAGCTTGTATGCATAAATAAATATTTTTTTTAAAAAATGAATAGCTGTCATTGTACAAAGAGCTGAAATTGACCAGAATTCATCATAATTTATTGTCTAAAAGTTCTTTTGGAATATGCAAATCTTCAGTAGATTCTAGATTTTGAAAATAGTTTCATCAGAAGCTGTCATCAGTGCTATTGATGGTGTATGCTTCCCACCCTGCCATCATACCTGAATTTTCTACCCAATTATTTTTTATATATGACATAAAATGCTAACTAGTAGGTGCACTTCATGTGTATTCTTTGCATCACAAGACTTCACAAAATGTTACAATTTGTAAAAGTATTGGTAATTGATTCTTGGTCATAAATGGGTTATCTGTACCTTTTTGAGCAGTTAGGTGATTACATAGTATAACACACTTGTCGTTGATAATTTCAAATAAAACATTGTGGGTGTGAATGTTATATTCCCTGTTGTCATTCTATATCATCAACCAGGTGGGTTCTCCTGTTTTGTTTTGGAAAACTAATAACTATTTAAAAAAAATAAACAAATATGAGTTGTATGAGTTGCTATTCATCCCGTGACACTTGGTTAAAAACCGTGCCTTATAATTGCACAAAATTGCAAATAAACACCTGTGACTACTCAAAAGGAGATACCCCTAGGATTCCCTAAGGTGAGTTTCTTGAATGCTATGTAATTCATGCTTTAAAATGAAGCTCATCCCAAACATATCCCTTCATTTGGTAAAAAATATATCTTTTAATTTTTCCCCTTTTTGCACAAAAAAAAAGACAAGAAAACACTTTGTAAAACTTATGTAGATCAAACACTTATGTGAGTTTAGAAAGTATGCTTAATGTTATGTTGAATTGTGGTAGTTCAATGTATATATAAAACAGGAAAAAGTGACATAGATAAATAAATTTGAAGACATGAAGCAAGATTAATCGAAATTATATAAATCTGACTTTCATGAAGCATCACATAAAATCTGAAATACATGTAAGATATTTGAAACCACCAGCAATTGCCAGTTTATTCCTTTGTTTGGAGAGAACACATTTTCAACAATACTCTCTGCTTTTTTAACTGTTTATTCTTTATAACTAGCTATAGGCTACATGCTATGTAGGATAACAAAATTTCTATAGCATTCTACTGTTTTGCAAAATAAGTGTTACACGGCCTCCCTGGTGGTGCAGCAGTTAGGTGCTGCCCTGTGGAGCTGTTAGCAGTGGCAACACGAGTTCAAAGCCTGGCCGGGGAGGTTCCCACATGGTGGGGCAGACCTCTCCTGCCTCCCCCGCTGCTCCCCTCAGCAGTGTATTTTGGTCCATCTGCCTGTTCTTTTCCCCACTCTGTCTCTCACCACCCCATGCCTCTGGCCTGTACCCCAGCTTGTATGCACACATAAATAAAAAATCTTAAAAAGTACAAGACTGTTGCAACCAGTACGTTTACATTTTTTTTTTTTCTCCAGGATAATTTCTGCCACTTTACCTCAGCAGCAGGGCTTCTTCTTGAGCCAACGTATCTCGTGGCATGGTTGTCTAGCTGTCACTTCATAGCAACCAGCAGCCATGTTTTATTGCTTTAGATTGCATTTCCTTGTAACAATTATCTGTAAATTCTACCTTCAGTAAAAACCTTTTGGTCTCTTGACAGAGATTTATGTTATTGGAATTAACCGAGTAATAGCAAAATAAAATCCAAACCTGTGTACAGATCCCTTCCAAGGTTATATGGGGTGATATGACCAGGGTCATTTAAGTGAATTAATGAATAATATTAGTAGAAGTGTATTATTATAACACATGGGCCTCGTTTTGTCAAGAAATGAATGTGGTCATACAAATTATATGACATGTTTTCCCAAAATAGTGTTTAATGCCAATTTAGGGAAATTTTATTAAAAAAAATAGGCAAATGTGTCCTTGATTTCTTTCATAAATAGCATAATAGTATGCCATTATTAGACATGCTGCTAATTATGTAAAGACGGGTTGGTAATTTCTTAGAGTGTTAGCGCCCCAAATTTGGGATGACCAGGTATTTGCTGAGGTGAGTTCTGTTGATGGAGTTCAGAGTCCTCCCATCAACTTTCCAAAGTAAAAAAAAAAAAAAAAAAAATAGTTTTATGTGTAAGTTTGGAGTTAAAAGAGTTCTGAAGCAATGACTTGAATGAGCAAAATGTCTGTGTGGCAATTTATATTTACATCACTCTGTCCTCTATTTCGCTGGATATCATAAGATCAAATTTTACCTTACAAGAGCTGTATACATTTCATGGGCACAGAACAACCCGTATGACATATCAGGGATCGCTCTACCTAGGAGCAGAGTGCCTGAGTAGCCAATCAAAAATAAGAAGATCATTTAGAAGACAGTAAAAGGGAAAAATATTGATTTGGCTAACACTTAATTGGAGTCGTAGGAAGCTTAATAAATGATTCTGTTTGTTGAGAATGGAATTTCATTCCATTTTTCAGAAGGTGCTTTCTGAGAAGTGCTAAGAAGAATTTTGGTAACTTATGAAATGGGAAATCTGACTTAAGCATCTACTGAGAAAAAAACTTTCAAGTTTGAGTAAGTGATAAGTGTGTTTTAATCCTGGCCATGTGGTTTATTTTAGCCACAAGTGATTTTATTTTTTTTTATTAAAAAAAAAGACTTATTTATTTATGCATACAAGAACTGGGGTGTAGGCCATAGGTGAGAGGTGGTGAGAGGATTCACCAGAGAAAGAGTGGGGAGCAGAACAGGCAGACTGACTGAAATACATTGATGAGGGGAGCAGTGGAAGAGTCAGGAGATGTCTGCTGTGCCATGTAGGAAGCTCCTTGGCTGGGGATCAAACTCGTGCTGCAGTGGCTGCAGATAGCTTCATAGTGCAGAGACTTAACCCTTTGAGCCACTAGGGAGGTCCGCCACCAGTGATTTTTAAAATGGGGTTATTTGAAGGCTCTCTAGCTTTCCTTGAATGATTTTATGTTTGGATTTTAACTGTTTTGTAGTTAATATTTTCAGAACACATGAATGAAAATATTCAGTCATTAATAATCATAGCTAAACATATAGATCACAACTGATTATTCTTATTTTGACATTTAATTCAACTTTGTCCATTTCCCCCAGGCACTCAAGTTCAGGTGGATACAAATAAAAATGCTACAGGAAAGTTCATATTGAAACCAGTACCTGTGTTTAGGTTCCCTCTGCTGACTTGAGTCTGTCTAAGCAAGATGGTGCTCACAGCAGTCAGACACATTCTAGTGTATTCAAATCTAGCGTTATTCATGAAAATTCTAAATACCGTCCAATAAATAGGTGTATGTTGTCAGAACCTAGAGAATTTTGCCTGTAGTTGCCTATAAGAAATGTACCTTTACCATAAATCAGCAATTGCCTTGTAGTGCAGGAAATCGTGGAAACCACTATTTATTTTGCATGTCTCTCAAAGTTGCAAGTCTCATATTTTCTATTTTACCTACTCTAAAGTATGCCTTTTTTAAAAACAATACCCCTGTATGCTTGTTTCAGCAGCACATATACTGAAAATGTCTTCTGAAGCTGTCCAAACAATTTGAATATAGGATAAGCAATATGATCCTAAACAATTCTTTCAAATTTAATTAAAAACTTAGCTAATGCTATTCATGTTATACAGTAACAAACACTCCAACAGAATCTTAATTTTTGTAACATCAGTATATCTTGAAACTGGTTGGGATCTTGTTGTGTTCCCAAAAGTAATAAATGATAAGCAAATAGACATAGAGATGTTTTGAAAACAGAATATGCTTCCAAAGATTAGGGTAGACACACTTGCAATTATACATCTATTATAAATTTTGAGACAAAGAGGTTCATATTTTTAAAAGCTTTCTAGGTTCACAGTTCTCATACATTAGAACTTAGAAGAATGTAGGTGCATGGATAAATGTTCTGTCATAAAACTCATTTATGGAAACACACACATATATTTACACTTTAAATACAAAGAAATAAAGCAACATCAGATACACATGCAATAGTGGTAGCCTTTTAGCATTTTTTAATTGCAAAGAACAGAAAGCAAACCATTGAATTGAATTAGATGTTGAATAAATAGTATGTGTGTTTCTTATAAATAATGGATGCTTTATACATTTGATGTATAAAGATAAGATTTCAAATGTTCTGGAATATTATCAGCCTATATCATTTGTTACCCATAGTGCTGAATTCTTTATCTAGATTCACATAATGTGTTCTCAAATAATGATATTTTGAAGCAAGTCATTTATCCTATTTTTGTATATACCAATCTATACTGAAATTTTTAATTTATGGTTAATAATCTCTACATAAAGCTCTGTGTAAAGAGTCATTACTATGGAGGAAAAAAATTGAGCAGTGTAGATAAAAACAACTATAGACTTTAGTGTAAATTATATACAATGATAACATAATCCTAAATAAAATGAAAAATATTCTGATAGATATTCATGAACAAACTTTTAAAACTACTGGTCTTATCTCGAATTTATAGGACTGTATGGAAATATGATACTTTCTCTTTTGAGAAATCTTATGCTCCTTAATATTTCTCTCAATATCTTATAAAAACAAGAGTTTGGATGGGAACTCTTTAGTGATACTTTGGAAAATGTGTCATGGCAATCAGGTATGATAAACAAGTTTGTGATCAAGTGAACTTTGTAATTTTGGTAACAAAGATCTAATTATGAGTACCCTTATGAGTCACATTCTGCTTCTGATAAGTTTACTTAGAATTAAGGAAGAAGAGATTTTTATCTGCATGTTTAAAAATGTGGAAGTTGTAGATATTATGTTTTTATTGATATGAGGAAAAGAAAATGATAGTATTCATTCGCCTAAGAAGATATTGTATCTATCCAAGCCTAAATATCAAATACCACAAAGAAGA
This sequence comes from Scalopus aquaticus, assembly GCA_004024925.1. NCBI lineage: Eukaryota > Metazoa > Chordata > Mammalia > Eulipotyphla > Talpidae > Scalopus > Scalopus aquaticus. The sequence goes on from PVIJ01005466.1 coordinate 53,278, forward strand.
ATAGCTATTTACATTAGTAGGTTTGAAAAATAAGGAATTCACTTTCAATTGAGTCATTCCACTGCTTATCAATCAGTTTTAAATGAATTTAGTATCTGTTTACTCTAAAAAAAACAAACAAACAGGTTTTACAAATGTAGATGCAGTTCAAGACAGCAAGAATCTGTGGTTTAATATTCATGTTATTTTTGCATTATTGTTTTCTATCAACATCTCATTGCCAAAGTCATGCAGAGCTCTAGGATCATTAAGCTTACTATTCACAAAATTAAAAAAAAAAAATCTGGAAAATAACTTCAGTTTCCATGTGGCTTTGGCAAAAAGAACATGGATGATTTGTGCCAGTAACATTTTAGAACTGGATTAGCATCAAGACCATTAAACATCTTTCAAAAAATGAAGAAAAACTTATTCTCTAGCCTTACTCTCTGTACTGTAGCTTGACTTTCAGACATGCCAACTTGGATATCAAAACATACAGCTGAATGTTCTTCTATTACATAAGTCTCCAACATGTGTTGAAATTTGGCTGAATTAAAAAAATAAATATGCCTACAGTTAAGCATCTTGCATCCTTTTTGTACTGAGCTCCTGGTATTTAATGTAGATACCTCTGTCATGTGCCAATTTCTAGCCATGAATATAGAAATTTTCATTTGTCAACATTTTGTAATTCTTTTTTCTACCCATTTCATTTATTAGCTTATTGGTTGTAGTTTCACTCAGTTTTTAGGGTTATGGATCACAGAAGCATATGTGGGTAGTTGGATGGGATACCATCCCCTTTTATCGGTAGATATATTTTTAGAATAGGAACAAGCTCTAAGTGCTGATTTGAAACTGATAATTATTGTTTTCCCTCAGGGGTAACATGCTATGAAAAAATATCATCTGCTAATAGTCACACTTTTCAAAGAAACTTCTAGTATTTAGTTGCTATTCTTTTGCAAGAGGCAAAACTTAAAGATGTTACTGACAAATAAATTACCATAACATTTAAAGTTGCAATAAATAAAATTTATTAAAAAATGTATTTCCTTCAGTAAAAACAAGAAAATATAGCAGTGATTTAACCTTAATTAACATTCTATGGCATCCAATTCTTCATAGGAATATGTCTTCAACTTTATTGTAAATTATTTTTATAAATCACAAATAGCATAATGCATAATGTTGACCACATTATGCTCAACATTTATTTGCCAGCTAGTTGGTTAGTTGATAAATTAACTAATTTTTTGTGAGATAAAACCATTACATTTCTATATTACAAAAAGGAAAATCAATTACAAATTTCAACTCATTTTATAGGTATTCATAATAGTTATGAAATATATAAGAATAAATTTTAATATCTTCCAGTTCTTTTATTATGCTAATTGTAAAAAGTTAGTAGCCAAATAAAAACAGACTTTAATAGGATTTTAAGAGAAAAGTTAACAGTTGAACATATATAAATATTCTTAAAATAAAATGCGTCAGGGGCCTCCCCGGTGGCACAGCGTTTAAGCGCTGCGCTGTGGAGCTGTCGGCAGCCGTGACGCGAGTTCGACTCCCGGCCAGGGGGAATCCCACATGGTGCGGCAGACCTCTCCTGCCTCGCCGGCTGCTCCCCTCAGCAGTGTATTTCTGATCTACCTGTTCTGCTCCCCACTCTGTCTCTGGTGAACCCTCTCACCAACCCACGCCTCTGGCCTGTACCCCAGCTTGTATGTATAAATAAAATAAATATCTTAAAAAAAAAAATAAAAAAAAAATAAAATAAAATGCGTCAAAAACAACCTTGTCGGGGCCTCCCCGGTGGCGCAGCGGTTAAGCGCGGTGCTGTGGAGCTGTTGGCAGCGGCACGCGAGTTCAACGCCCGGCCGGGGAGAATCCCACATGGCGTGGCAGACCTCTCCTGCCTTGCCCGCTGCTCCCCTCAGCAGTGTGTTTCTGATCTGCCTGTTCTGCTCCCCGCTCTGTCTCTGGTGAACCCTCTCGCCGCCTCACGCCTCTGGCCTGTACCCCAACTTGTATGTATAAATAAATCTTTAAAAAAAAAAAAAACCTTGTCAACCAAGTGGGGAGGCCTTATCTTCCCCACCCCACTTACATTCAGCCACTTGGACTATGATTCCCTATATACCATGAACTGGATTTCCTGGGCCAGGGAACTATTATTAGGAATATACTGTCTATGTCTTCATGCACACCAATTCTGTTAAAAGTCTTTCCCACTGATAGTCTCCCTCCTTAGGCTTTGTGCTGTAGATGACTGGACCACTTTTGGAGCATGTGCCCCAATATCAATAGTGTGGTGCCCTTGGATACCCCTTAGTAATATGGTGATGCTTGGAATGAGAACTTAAATTTTAATTTTGACTTTGTACTGTGGGATCTGTCTCCCCAAGAGGGTCAGAGAGGGTTTTCTCAACCCACCCAGAGTAGGCAGCTTTGGCTAAATATCACCTTGCATGGGAAACTGAAAATCAATCGAGGCCTTATGAGTTTCAGAGAAGTCTATTACCATTACTTAAAAAGGCAGGTTATTTATTTATTTATTTATTTTTAATATATATATATATATATATATATATATTATTGTTATTTATGTCTTTTACATTTTGTATTCCCCTTGGTTAACCCACCGCCAATTCACCCGTGATCCATCTCCGTGGTCCCTTGTGTTCTTTTCCATTTTGTGCCCTTATCCTCCTCTCCCCCCCCCCCATTGAGTTCTCTCTCCTATTTGATTTCCTTATAGTCCTGTTATAAGTGAAACCATTCAGTATTTTTCTCTTTCTTTCTGGCTTATTTCACTGAGTATGATCCCCTCTAATTCCATCCATGTCGCTGCAAATTGTATGTGTTTATTTTCTTTGAATGCTGAATAGTATTCCATCGTGTATAAGTACCACATGTTCTTGATCCAGTCATCTATTTTTGGACATCTTGGTTGCTGCCAGACCTTTGCTATTGTGAACAGTGCCGCAATAAACATATGGGTGCATGTATCCTTTCGGATTAGTGTTTTTGTGTCCTTTGGGTAGATTCCCAAAAGTGGTATTGCTGGGTCGTATGGAAGCTCCATGTTTAGTAGTTTGATCAACCGCCATACAGCTTTCCATAGTGGTTGGACCATTTCGCATTCCCACCAGCAGTGTAGAAGAGTTCCTTTTTCTCCACATCCTTTCCAGAATTTGTTGTTGAAAAAAAGGCAGGTTATTTACAGTTGTAGGTTTATATGTGAACATGTTTTCACTCTCTGAAAAGCTCATATTTTTGTCAGAATAAATGGGTGAGGTATATCTTTCCTTCTCAGGTGGTCTCCCCCATTTTCTTTCCTCTGATGAAGCATCCCAAGAAAGTGATTATGTGCTCGTGATGGGCAGATTCATATATATCAAATTAATTGTTCTTTGAAGTCCAAGATGATATGATGGCCCCATTGTGGAGGAAGCAATTAGCTGTGTTAAGAAAACAGGAAATCACATGGATCACTGGTTCAGATGGAAGAAGTAATATTATTCTTGAAATAGATAAGAGTAGACATAGATGTCTGATAAAGGTCCTAGATATTTCCCTTTTGAAGAAATGGTTTGCCCTAGTAATAGAGATGGTTTGAATGTGCACATGCACATACATATCTATAGAATATTATGCACAAATATACATATGAAATAAATATAGATTAAAATATAAAATTACCTGTATTATAGATACATTGCCAAAGATCATTGCCTTTGCAGGTACACTTAAACCTGAGTACCGAATATTAGAAGAGACAAATGCCCTTTATAATTAAGTGAATTAAAAAGCAATTTGCAACTGAGGGAACCTAAACCAGATATTTGCATAATTCTTTAAGGCTGATTGTACACAAAGTGGGCAGGAGAAATAGTGGAAGGATACATTGAAATGTAATTTAAAGCATGCAATTATAGTATAATTATCTGGGAAGCGGCAATAGCAGAATGACAGCTCATTTGAAGAATCTGAAATGGGCACATTGGGAAGATTACTTGCCTCTGATCCAGGAGACTCTGGTCTCTGGTTCTCTGCCCAACTGTGGTGCTCATTAGCTGTGTCCCTCTGGGGCAGGGGATTTTAGCTTTACCTCTTTTTGTTTAATAGCACAATCTATAAAATAAGAATAATTAAACCCATTCTGCTTATCTTCAAATTAAAATTTCTCAACACAGAAAATGCACACACCCATATATACTGATTCTGGATAGCCTAGATTTCTATCTTACATCTATTGTTTATCAAGTATGTGGTCTTAAACCTGAGTCAATTCCATTACCTAGAAGTCTATGCCATAAGATCCAGGGAACATAAAACTTAATTATGTAGTTAGAAAATTCTTAGAAACACCCTAAGTATTCAAATATATTAAATATTTTTATTATTTACTTTGCTTTGAGCATTTAAAATTACATTTTGCAAACTCTTCCCTAGTATATATCTTATATTTTCAAGATTGTACGTGTTGATTTAATTTTGTATTAGTGGAAATATAATAGTTTGTCACTATGAACAGCTGGATTTATAAAGCTATTCATCATCAATGCAGTTGATAAGATACTGAGATAATTACCACTCATTTACTCACCCAGATCAATTCTCCATCTTCCTTTGGGCTCCTCTTCATTTGACTTCTGGGTAATTTGGTAAAGGGCACCATTTGCAGACTGATGTTAGGAACTTGTATATATTCTGCACATAGCTGAATTCCTCTAAGACAATAGCCATTTACTGGTAGAACCTAAGAAGTTCGTATTTCCCGGTGGAACCTACTTAGGTTCTGATGTCTCTTTGGATTTTAATAGTACTATTTCTTATTTGTATCTCTTTGTATAATTCACTTAGCTGATGGTCTCTAGGAATCATAACTTGCCAACTCTTGCTTGATCCCTTCTTTCAGAATGTGTGTATAGTCTTGTCATTAATTTATTTTATTTGAAGCATTTGAGGTCAATTCTATTTTCTGTGGGACTCTGATTGACAGTGCTGTGTTAAAAAGTAGTCCTCACGATAGCATTTAGTATTGGGTTGGGAAATAAATGGATGGCAGTGATAGACTTGGCAGCCATTATTATCATAATTATTCAAATTATCCTGATCTTAGGTAGTAGAGTAAGTTTTGGAAATCCAATACCTGTTTTACTTGATTGCAATTTAGTTTATGAATACTGTGAATTAGACAAGCTATGCGGTGACTGCTGTAGAGAGCTTTCAAAACAACAACAGCAAAATGGGCCTTGAATTCCCAATTTAAGTGATAGTTAAGGAAAGAGAAATCTCTTATGATGACCTTGAAGATAATTCTTATTGTTTTTTATATTTGCATGACAAATGTGACTGAAGATCAGGCCTAAAATGTAATTTAGTGATTGCAACATCACAAAGGCAATTAAATATAGGAATAACAAGTCATGTTAAAATTAAGGCACTGATTATGAAAAATTGGGGCCTTGAGGTTTGGAATGTTTAAAGAGACAAATTTTGAACAGATAAAAAGAGAATCTTGAACAACTTAATATCCCTTTGCCTTTATTACTGGAGATAGCTACCTATTCTGTGCTGTCAGGTGATTGCATAAAGATTTCCAATGACTTCACATGGGGCAGATGTTCTAGCTCTTCAAAATTTCCATTTGCCAGTCTTTATCAATTAGACTTTAGCAAGAGAATTAAAACATACTGAAAATTACTTGAATGACTGTTTTATCAATTTCCCCAAGGATTGTACATAGCTAGTACCATTCTAAATGAGTAGGAAGTAAATTAATTCATTACATATATAACAGATTCCTCAGGGTATTGAAGCTGAGTTTTCTCATGGAACTTCCAGATGTGAAGTACTGGTTTTTGATCCTAATGAGTGTTAAATAATAGCCCAGAGGGGAAGTGCAAGGTCATTTCTGAAAGGAAATAGTGCATGTGCTGAAGAAATTGCAAAACCATATTCCTTTGTATAAGCAAGAACTAGGGGAGTATGTGTGGGAATAGGTCCTAGAGGTATTTAACTAAAAGTTGCAATTTTAGATTGAATTGGGTCATTATTGATATATTAGATTCATTCTAGATTTTTCAGCTTAAAATCCAAGTTCTAACATGAAGATATAACAGGTTTTTTTTGAGGTTCTACTTACAGGAAAATTCAGATTGTATTATTTTACTGGAATAATGCATTGCAACATGTGTGTGTATGTGTGTGTGTGTGTGTGTGTGTGTGTGTATACGTATATATATAGTAATATAATGTAGAAAAAAGTTTGTGAAAATTGTAATATTGGAGTAAATTCATTATGTACTACTTGCACACTCATCATACTAGTCACAATGTGTAAGAGTAATACTAATACTCTATGTCATGATATTCAATGAATCAATAGTCTAGAAAATTCTGATTGCAATGGCTTAACCATCAGAGACAAAGTAGGTGCAATTATCATAAGCACAATTGATAGTGTAGCAATGAGAAAGTGAGACCCACAGGGGTTATGGAGGTGGCAAATCAGTCTCTGAGTTGTCTACGAATGAATCCTAATAGCAGCTTACCCTGCTATTTTCAGCTGGAAAATTCACTTGGGTAGAAACATTGTTCAAATTAATGCAGTGGGCATATTTAGACTCTTACACATTTTCTATCCTTTATATAACCATTTCTTAGACATGGGCCCCCTTAATGGTACAAAGTGGGTTAGTTGGAGAAGAATCCTACTTGCAGACTCTAGCTTATATTGTAAACCTTTCTGTAAGCCTTCAACAGAGGGGTCTGTGGACTATTCCGCAGTGACTGTGAGATCTTGTAGGGACTAATAGATATTGTTCTCATGTGGTCAGAATGGTGGCCGGTGGCAGACAGGAGATATATGAAACCCTAGCTGAATTGCTCAGATGTCAGTACTGCCTCATATTCAATTTATGGATGCTAGTTCCTGAATGTGAATTGGTAACAGCCACCTTTAGCAACTTGCAGAATGCTGATGCACTCACTGACACTCAGTTCCAGCAGTGAACCACTGTAGTATCGCATCGTTGGAGGGATGGCAGACACCATGGCCATCATCACATCTTGAAAGAGGAAGAAACGATGATTCCTGTTACATTCATGGTCTACTTCCTAACTTGTTCCACATAAAGGACATCAAAGGGCTGGTGACACTAAAAGTGGTTGCCCTTTCAACCGTAAGACAATAGGAGGCAAACAACGCAGACTCTGCTAGGAGACACATGCATTTAAGGAGACAAATGCAATTTCTCAATCCCAATTCGTAAGAACAAAAAGAAGCAGTTCGTCTTAACCTGCTGGTGAGTTTGACGTGGCTCCATCGCCCTGCCTCGCGTCAAGGCCAACCCTCCTTATTGTACTTGCTGGGACTTGATGGGTTGACTCACGCAGATAGAGCCCCAACATCACAGCAGATCAATATGTTAATGGCCTCATGTTGAATGGATCTAGTGAGTAGGAAATGCAAAATGCCCTACTTGGTTTATTAGGATGTATATGTGGGGAAAGGGAGATAAAACTTCCTAGTAAATAATTCTGGGATCCACCACATTCTTTCACTAGTTCTAGTGAGCAGTGTCCTGTATCATGAAATCATCTTCTCCCCTAAAGTTAACATCAAAGAGCTGGTCTCACCCTGCTCACTGCCAGGAACTCACCACGGTAGGCTCTCTGTGTGTGCAGAACTGACTCCTGGGCTTCTCGTAGGGTTGACAGATTTTTTTAAAAGGTCTGTTTTATGTATTTATGCATATAAAAGCTGGGGTGTAGGCTGGGGTCAGGTGTGAGAAGATTCACCAGAGACAGAGTGGGGAGCAGAACAAGAGGATCTAATGAAATACACTGCTGAGGGGAGCAGCAGGCGACATAGGAGAGGTCTGCTGCTCCGTGTGGGAAGCTCCCTGGTCGGGGATCTAACTCATGCCACAGTGGCTGGCGATAGCTTGATAGTGCTGAGACTTAACCCCTGCACCACCAAGGAGGCCCAGGTTGATAGTTTTGAGTGGAAACTGGACAAAGGGAGAGAGCTTTAGGAGGCAGGGATCTTATCACCTGTTTTTTTGAAACTGCAGATCCCATGGCAACTGAAGCTGGGAGATTTACTTCTCTGTCACTGAACATTTGTGCTTCTGGCCACTGTACTCATCCAAGACTCCAGCTCCTGTAAGGAAGTCGCAACACGTCCTGTACTCTTTTGGGTCAACCTGGCAGGGCCATGGTACCCAGATATTTGGTCACACATCATTCGAGATGTTTCTGTGAGCTGTTGTTTCTAGATGTGTCTGCATGAGCTTTACTTGGGTGGGTTTTAAATTCAAAATAGAACAAAAAACCTAAATAGAACAAAAAGCAGCCTTCCCATCAGTGAGCGTCTCTGCTGCTAGCTGCATGCCCTCAGATTTGAACCGTGGTTCTCTGGTCTGTCCTGCCCCACTGTCCCATTCAGTTTGGACTTGTCACGTCTCCACAGCACGAGTCAATTACTTAAAATCCTGTGTTTTCCATGGCACTGAAGAACCCTAATACGCTCCCTTTTGTCCCTGAGTCCGAGATGTAAAGCATTGTTCCTTATCTTTTCCTCAAGCCCAAGGAACCACAAAGCTTCCCTGTAGGAAATCTGGACATGTCCTTTTTTTGTTTTTCCCATTACCTTGCCCATACGTGTGTAAGCAATCCCTTAATGAAAGTCACTTTTGACATTGCTAGAGTGAACTCAGGTACATATAGTGACCCTAACTAACAAATACTTCACCTTTCTACTTTTTCTTTCAGTATCAAAGCTTTATGTGTGGGGTCCCTAACATAATTATGCTGTGGCTTACTATGAATTTTTGATGAAATAAGTCATATCTTTAAGTGGATCTCACTGTTTGCAGAGATACAAAATTCCTCTTAGACCTAATTAACATTTCTCTAGATAGTGTGTATGAACCATTATATTCACTCTCATAAAACTTATGCAAAGAATTGATTAAATGAATTTGGTAACTTTCTAGTTGAAAATCAGAAAATTGATTTGACAGATTCAGGGAATAGTTCAGCAGCTAAAGTGTATAATATTTTTTTATAATCAAAACATTAAATGAACTAACATTCTCTAGGATATGAAATATTGTACATATTTTTGTGAATGTACATTTGGCTTATTGAATAGTAATTATATTTGGAAGAGAAGAAACAAGTGATTTCAAGTAGTGAATGTTCCTTGAACCTGTAAGATGGCAAGAATACATAAAAATACACTGAAGAGGCATAACTTTTTTATTGCCATATGTTTTAAAATAATTACAAGACCATAAAATACATCTGGGAACTTGTCTCAATTAGAAGTCTTGCTCCTCAGGGAAAAATGGTAATTTAGAAAGCAAGAGTTTCTTATAAACTAAAAAGGTTCACATGATTTATTAATGTCCATTACTTCACAAGTAAAGAAAATAGATCTTTAGGATCTCTAATTGAATGGGGACAAATATATTTCCAGCACAAAACAATAATGTTTTAAAAGAATTATGACTATAATTAGATTTTAGTGATATGTTGGAATGATTAACTTACTACCTATCACACAAGAGTATACTGATATCTGAAAAGTCATTCTTTCTCAGTGTGCCTTCTAGGTCATTCTTCAGATATCAGAAGTAAACAAGTAATTTCCATTAATTCCTGTGTTTTCTTTGTTTACTTACTCTTTATTATGGCAAGAGATCCTTCTTTTTTTTTTAAAGATTTATTTATTTATACATACAAGCTGGGGTACAAGCCAGAGGTGTGGGGTGGCGAGAGGATTCACCAGAGACAGAGTAGGGAGCAGAACAGACAGATCAGAAATACACTGCTGAGGGGGGCAGCGGGTGAGGCAGGAGAGGTCTGCAGCACCATGTGGGATTCTCCCCGGCCGGGCGTTGAACTCGCATCGCTGCTGCCGACAGCTCCACAGCGCAGCGCTTAACCGCTGCGCCACCAGGGAGGCCCCGCAAGAGATCCTTCTACTGAATATCTGGCTGGCTTTATAACATGACTTTATAAGGACAGCATATTGGGTAGTTGGACAGTTAACATAAGACATTCATACAGGGTATGAAATGGACCTATAATTTTTACTTTTATGCACCAAAAGCATCTCTTTTTGCAGAGATAAAAAAAATACAGGGCCATATAAAAAGACTTCGAATGCAATATCGGATATTTATGGCTTTCTGTTTTAGAGGCCAGCAATATCAATAAATATGAAAGAAAAAAAAAAAAACGACTGTCTTGCAAACAACTTTGAGAAATCATCTTTCCATTTAGCTCCCCAGATAGAAAATCACAAACTTTCCATATGTTTGATCCTGAACCATTTTGCACAAGTAGAGACCCTGGTGATGAAGACCTCCCCCTCTACACACAAGTCGGGATCATGTCCATCCTGTCTCCTTATCTGTTTTCTCATCTTTGCTCCAGGTTTTCTATCCAAGCTCAGTCACCATCATTTCTGATTTGAACCATTTCAATAGTCGCATAACTGGTATCTTCTGTCAACTAAAGCATTCATATAATCTACTTTCTACTCTAGCACAGTGTGTCTCAAAAAATGTGAACAGCTCTAACTTTAAAAAATCTTTTAATTCCCTCCTAGTATCCCTGTGACTAGGAGGTAGAATTTTTGTAGCTTACAGTGGCTTTTTCATTTAGTCTTCTTTAACCTTTCCCACACTAGTCAACTCTCACACTTTACCCTCAAGCATTACTGCACTTGTGTCTCAATTTAGAGTCTTTACTCAAATTGTTCCCTTAGTCTGGAGAACTTTAACTTATTTTTCAGTCTCAGCTTAAATGTCATTTCCTCCAGCAAGTTTCTCTGACCTTCAGTGTAGGATGAAATCTTTTAAAATATGCTTTTGTAGCATCCTGAAATGTTTAAACATTACTTTCTGGGTGATAGTTTGAGGAGCATCTTCCTTCCCAACTGACCCATAAGTACTGGAGCACTATGTCTTCTATCAATCCATCCCTTACTCTCAGCTAACAGTAGGTGACATATAGTAGGTGTTAAGTTTAGTGTTTAATCAGCAAACTTTTCATTAGTTCTCTTTAGAGATGCCTCAAAGGTCTATAAAATAGCAAGTACTCAGCTTTTGATGAAAATTAATGTGAAGAACAGTCTTTTGAAGAACACCTTTTTGTAATGATGAGAGACTAATTTTTGAACAAAATATCCATTTAAAATGTCTATGTTCTTTATGTAAGATCTTAAAAAATATTTAAATGTTACATTATTTATTGTGTGATCTAAGTTATTGTGCTCTCTTTTCCAGTAAGCTTAAATATGTTTGTCATACAGAAATAATAGTTCCTACTAGTCAAGGGTTTGGGTTTTTTTTAGCACAACTGCATTTCCTTCTTCCCTTTAATTATTACTCAATTATTTTAATGGGCCTATTGAATTTGTGTCTTTTACTGTACTCAGCTTCAGATCCCTTTTGGAATTAAGCACAGTATAAATAATAAATTAAGAACAGTTGAAAACCTTTTCCAGTATGAAACAATTCCTCTCGCAATCATCTCACCTATTTTGTGGTCTTCTTTGGAAGACCTTTGATCCTTAACTTTACAATAGAAACACAAGGCACAAAAGAATTTTGGAGTTTTTCAATGTTACCATAGTTTATGAAAAAGTGGTGAATGCAGTATTTCTGTTCACCCAGTACAAGATTTTTGTAAACAGTGTGTACAAAAATATTACATAACGGTGAAGGCTTAAGGGGAATAAATGAGGTTAGCATCTCTATAATCAGAAAATAAATAAAGGTAATAATAATTCTGATAATAATACTAGAGTTATTCAAAAGACATGTTAAAGTGCTGATAAAGGAATGTAGCAATCAATACATGATTTAACTTTAGAAATAATGTGAAAGTAATTTGATGAAAGAAAAGGACGTAAGGAAGGATGAGGGTTTTGATCATGAAGAAAATTGTGAAATTTATAAAGATCAAAGGCAAATTTTCAGTAAGTTTTTCTGAGATACTGGACTTCACTGAAACAAAGGACACATTCAGAATGAAATGTTGAGTTCAGCTGTGATGATACATGGTATTAGACTACTGTAGCGATAACAAAATGACAACTGTGTTATCGTTAATGCTAACACGCTGGGAACTATGGCAAATCATTCAATATAATGCCCATGTATTTCTCTGTTCACCGAACTCTCGTTTTCATGAAAGTTTCAAACCCTAATCTTCATTATCAAATCATGTTTTGAGACAGGCAGTAGAGGCTGCATTTGATCTTTGCGTTAGAGAACTTGATGAATATGAAAGTAGTCTGAAGCTGTTTTCTCAAACTATGTATTCATACAAATCACCTGGAGAGCTTGTTAAAACTGAAATTCAGATTCCAATTCAGTTTATCTGGAAGGGACCTCAGATTATGTCTCTAGATGATGATTAAGCTGTGAGTCCACAGAATATACTTTGAGAAACCAGAGTCTATCTAGAGAAGCTTGTCAAATAGAAGCGTGATCCATATATATACGATTTTAATCTTTTCAGTAGCCATGCTCAAAGTGAAAATTAAATAGGTGACATTAAGTTAGTAATGTTATTTGTTTGATTTAATATATCCAAAACTATATTATTTCAACATGGAGTCAATATAAAAATCTTAATAATAATAAAGTTTTCATTCTTTGTTTCCATACATAGCTATTTGAATATTACATGAGAAATATTTGATTGATTGATTTAGCTTTCTTGAATTTTGCAGTTGAAAAGACAGATTTACATCTCTACTTGTTCCAAATATGCTTTAAAGTTTTCCTACAAATGACTGTAGTATCACTTTAAAAAATTATATTTAACTTAATTGAATATAAATAAAATTTAAAAATCTGGTACCTAAATTCCCAACACTTCATGTGCTCAGCTGCCATCTGCAGCTAATACCTACCCTATTGGATAGCACGGGTATAGAGAATATTATAACAACAGTTCACAGCAAGTTTCAGAAAACAACATCCAATTTTTTTTCACATAAATACTCCTCGGACTTTTAATATGTGCCAGATATTTTGCTGAGTGCTTTAGTTGTTAAACTAAAGGGGAGAACTTAATTGCAAGGGCATAAAATGCCTTATAAAATACAACAGCAGGAATTCAGCTGGGTCTCAATAGTTGGAACTTGGAAGTGCAAAACCAATAGGAAAGACATTTTCTTTGTCTCAGTGTCCACTTGTAAAGAATACATTTATCCTTCCTGCTTCCTGGAGGAAAACATCTGTCACCTCTCTTCATCCACACAGTGGATGCTGGATGTTTAATCTCCTAATTCCTCGGGTTACATTCTATGTTGGTTTTTCGCCTGCAAGACTTCAATGTCAAATCACCCTTCTCTCACTTCTCTATGGTGCTGGAGCTGGGTTCTGCAAATTACACTCATCCTGTTAGTAGTAGAAATACAGAAGAATAGAGGGATATTTATTTCTATGTCCTGTCTCTTTCACTTTGGTAACGGAATATAACTATGGCTCTATTTTCTGGAATACTTTAGTACCAGCCAGATGTTCCCTTCCTCTTTTGATAAACATATATGGGTTGCCCTGAGAAGTATGATTCCCTGAGCACCTAGATTCTGGTAGTACCAGCTCTTCACTGGTATCCGTGGGTGATATCTTCATCACTGACAGTTGCTAATACAAGACATATCACTTCTGTAGGTGGCATCTGATTTATAGAGTTGATGATATTTATGGTACTTTGGGGTTTTGTTTTTGGTCATATAATATATGAATAACAAATCCATTCTATTAAATCTGTTCTTCAAAAACACAAAACAAAACAAAAACTTGTCTATTCCTTTTCTGATAACACACTATTAGGCCATTATTTGCAAGTGAATAAAATATTATTTATTTTCACTTCTTCCTTTCACTAATAGGTCTTTTCTTTTTTTTTTCTTCATATAAATATTCTTTGAAAGAATTTCCTGTAAGAGTTATTTCCTACATCCTTCCTTGCCATTGGTCATCAAGCTCACTCCTTTTTGGAAGTAATTCCCATATGCAGAAATTTCTCAGTGGAAGTCAGCAATAACCTCTCTATATATTTAATCCTATGACCTGCCCTTATAGAACGACTAGAACATGTTTGCATTTGATGACACAATCCTGTTGAATTACTGACTTCACTTGGCTTTTACGCCACACATTTCCCAGCTTTTCTTTTCCCTTACGTATTGTCTAGATACTCGAGTGTGCCAGAGTTTACTCTTTGGACTGTTTTTGTCTGAACACTCATTTCTGTATGCTCCCCAATTCTCTTAGCTTGAGAGAGGCAGACAACTTTTAAATCTGTATTTTAGTTCTCAGTTCTTCCTGAATTCCAGACTCATATCGCTAATCAAACTTTGACATTTCTGTTTATATCTAAGAGGGATCTTAAACTTAATAAGTTACCAAAAATAAAATCTTGCAAGAAATTCAAACACAAAATTTTGCTCCAATTCACTAACATTGCCCCTTTTCCTCATTGCCTTCCTTATTTTAATGGATGCCAACAAATATTCTAATCCCTTAGCATAAAACCTTCTCTATAACTTTTCTTTCCCTTTATCTCTTATATTTTACATCTAAGCTAAACAATTTCTACTTCTTCTACCATCAAACAGATGCAGAAAGTGGTCACTTCTTTCTACAACTGATAGTTCTGTTGCCCTAATTGAAGCCTGAAAGATGTAGTAAATAGATAGTAAATAGACTTTAATATTTTTCATAATTAATGTCATTGCTTTAGCCTCTGGATCCACAGTCCATTTTTAATACCTCCGGCATGCAGAATCTTTTTTTTTTAACACACACAAATTCCACATCATGTGTTTTATAAAAATTAAATATTTTAATTCTTATTGTATGTCTATGAAGTACACACAACTATCATCTCAGTTTACTCTTGGGAAAAGTGAGTCATAGTTAAGCTAAGTGAGTTGACTAAGTTTCCATAGTTGATTAAGTCAGAGTTGTATACCAGACTGTTGAGTACCAGAATCCATTCTCATAAACATCTGTATACGTCAAGTGCTAGTCTTAGTCCACCAGAAATCTGATCATCCACGCATCTGCTCAAAACAGTCAGATAAATCCTCTTATTTACTAAGATTAAGAGCATAGCCTTCAACATAATCTAAACAGCTTTGCATAGACTGGCTTCTCTCACCTCACTTCCTGTTGCTGGTTTCTTCATTCTCATTTCCTGCTACATTGATTTGATTTAAGATCATGGAGCACATAAATGCAAACTCACACTTCAAAGTCTTTGAACTGTCTACATCCTCTGCCTGCAATTATTTTTCTGAAGCACACATATGCTCTGTTCACTCACTTCTGTCAGATCTATATTTGAGTATAACCTTCTCAACAAGATTTTCTTGTATCAGTATATCTTAAATCACCCATCTTCATCTCTCTGACCTGCTTCACTTGTTTATTTTTCTTCTGACTGCTTTTCTTAAACATCGTGTTTTACTTATCTTATTATTTGTTTTTCCTCAACCCCCACTTATTAAAATACAAACTTCATAAAGGAGGGAATTTGCTCATAGATGAATTTTGTTAACTGCTATATCTCCAGTCCACTACTTGACAAATAATTGCTTAGTTTGTTGAATGAATAAGTTAGATTTAAAAAAATAAATAAATTGGGATTTACTTCACTGACAACTATAAAAAATCTCTGATTTTGCATAAAAGTATGACTTCCATAACAATTTTATTCTGACTTCTGAATAATTTATTGAAGAGAGGGATACATATGCACAACAGATTTGTGACATGTGGGCAAAAATTACTATTCAAAACAGTTGGGATATGGAAAGGACATTAATGGAAGAGAAAGGATTATGTAGTCAGGGACTAATAAGCACATGGGCTAGATTGGATCTCATATGTGATTGATTTGTATCATAAGAACAGTACTTGGAACATGGATAGGGAAGTTATTACTATGTTTTATTATTAATGTCCTTAAAAAATAGATTCTGATAGGGAGACTGTATCCCCAGGAAATATTTAAAAACAAAAATATTGTACCCCGATGATCCATATCTGACCCTCTCATTCAGTTGTGTAACTAGCATGATAAATGTATTTATTTATTTTTAAGGTTTATTTATTTATGCATACAAGCCTGGATACAAGCAAGAGATGTGGGACAGTGAGAGGGTTCACCAGAGACAGAGTGGGGAGCAGAACAGGCAGATCAACCAAAATACACTGCTGAGGGGAGCAGTGGGAGAGGCAGGAGACGTCTGCCGCGCCATGTGGGAATCTCCTCAGCTGGGCATCGAACTCGTGTAGCAGCTGCCAACAGCTCCACAGTGCTGCACTTACCCCGTTGTGCCACCAGGGAGTCCTGATAAATTTATTTTTTTAGTGTTCAAGGACAAATGGAAAAAGAAAAAGAGGTCAAAGAAAAAATAAATAAATAAATAAAAACAAGGAGAGGGAGGTAAAAGGAAGTAAACAAAAGATGATCCTATTTTTTTTTTTTTTAGTAAGGCAATTGCAGGAAAGATATCTTGAGGATTCAAGGAAGTTAAAATAAACGAGAAAAGTAAACATAATTTTTCTTTGTTTCTTAATGATTAAGGGGTTTTAGAGGTGAAAAAATGCAGTGGAAATTGATCATGTTCAAAATCCCCTATTTTTTTCCAGATTTATAAAGTACTTAAGAGCAATCAATTTAGACAGAAGTCAGTGGGACAAAGAATAACCCGAGCTGCTCAGCTAAAAGAATTGCTCCTTAGATCAGCTCTCAAGATTTACCCTGGTTTTCTTAGAGCAAGTTTTTTCATAGCTCTATGGGATCTCGGCTATGAAAGAAAAATAAATTTACTCATACAGGTTTTACCACAATTCCAGTATATGTTTATTTTTAACCTAAACTACTAAAAATAAACATTTAGAGAAATACAATTGAAACGATAATATGCGGGAGTAATTATTACAGGAGAATGCCATTGTATTCCATCAACATATGGTAGTAGGTAATTAGCTAATTAGTACATTTCCTAAATTTTGGTTAGTGTCCATATATGTATGAAAATAAACTGGACACCAAAATATTTTTTGAAAGTTATTTTGCTCCTCTGTTATTTCCATTCTAATAAGCCAATATAATTAAATGAGCTGGGATAAGTAAACTTACTTGATGTTTTCAGAAGGTTACAATAACAATTAAAAGGCCAGAATAGCAGCACATTTTTAGTTTCCCTTCCGGCTAACAGATGTGCAATCATGCCAGAGTTGTATATTTTAACTTTAAATAGTAGTAAACTTAATTCTTTCTCTTCCTTAAACTACAAAACAATATAAAGTCCCTTACTACATTTTCTTGCAGTTTCAAGACTAATGTACTGTAACTCTCATCAGTGTGTGTTTGTTGTCACTATTGAGAAACTCGGAATGAAACAAAGGTGTGTAAATAGCTAGACAGATGTATATTTGACACTCCGAAAGCAAACTGGATTTGTTTGGCGTATGGCTTCTCTTTTTTCTCTAGGGATTTGAGAACGGTAAAGGAATTTAATTTTGTAGGCCAGTATAAAAGTTTCTAAAATATGTTTTATACAATATATATAAGATAGTCATTGATTCACTGAAATAAGAAAAAGGGATTCACAACCGAATTACATTATGATGCAGTTGTCCACATTCAGGCGGACTCTTATGGCATCAAAGAATGTAGAAATACAGCAATCTTCTATCAACTAACTGAAGACATTCTTCATTCTGTTGAGATGACACATTTGACAGTTGGTGGGCTACAAGATCTGTGAAAGCATTGTCCACAAGTTCAAGAGCATAAAAAAATTGTTTGGCAAGAAGTTGCAAGAGCAAAAAATGCAATTTTAACATTGTGTGAATTTTTTTAAATGTCATTTTCTTTTGAACTGTGCCTTTTAGACATTAATTTATTTATTTATTGGAAAAGTATTCAGGTTTATTTTTTTTTAAAGATTTATTTTTTATTTATACATACAAGCTGGGGTACAGGCCAGAGGCATGGGGCGGTGAGGGGGTCCACCAGAGCCAGAGCGGGGAGCAGAACAGGCAGATCAGAAATACACTGCTGAGGGGAGCAGCGGGCTGGGCAGGAGAGGTCTGCCGCGCCACGTGGGATTCTCCCTGGCCGGGCGTCGAACCTGCGCCGCCGCTGCCGACAGCTCCACAGCGCAGCGCCCAACTGCTGCGCCACCGGGGAGGCCCCAGTATTCAGGTTTAAATGTAACAGAACAGTTAAGACATATCAGAAGACTGACCACTTAAAAGTAACACTTGGGAGTTTGTTAAAGAAAACAAATATTTTGGTGAAAATTAATATTTCCTGATCACTGAAACAGTATCATTGTCTAATACTCCTACTAAGTTTATTAATTCAGACCAACAAAGCTATTTTCCTAGAAAAGTTAAGCAAAATGCTCCCCAAATTTTAACAGTTGACAGGGAAATTATAAGGAGCAGTGACACCATTTTCAAGTTTTAAATTCAGCTTTTAAAAAGTATAATAAGTAAGACTTAAAAAAGAGTCTCAAGTCCATCACACAGTATTGGAAGATACTTGATCTCAGGCTTGATAATTCTGAAGTTGATTTATAAGTGAAGGTTTTGCTTTAATAGTTGGTGGTACTTGTGGTTCTGCAGACTTTTTCTCCCCAATGACAAGAGAAAGGGTGAGGACAGAGATGGAAGAGGAAAAGATTCTTTATAAATACTTGGACTTGCTCAATATAGTGGTCACCACTAGAAAGAATAATTATTTTTATATATAAATTATATATATATATAAATAACAATTTAAAGGTATATAAGGATTATTATATATACATATAATAACTATTTTATAAGTCTGTCAGGTTTTATTTCTATAATGTGTAGCAAGCACCTGCATCATCCTGCAAGTGATTTTATTTTTGGTAGCTGATTGTGGGCATAATGAGGGTTTCATTATATTTCAGCATAGCAATTACCTTTATGTATGTAATGTTCACCATCAATATCTACTCTCCAATTTTTGCAAATGGCAATTAAACAACATTTTTTGGTATAGTTTGTGATATGACTGTCTCAATCAACAAATAGTTGAGATTTTTAAGTAAGATTTCATGGAAAGTTGTATATTTTAAAGAATAATTTGATTCATACACAAGAAAATGAATTTAAAATGAAAAAGAAAGAATCCTGATGTCCTTGTGTTGCTGAAAGAGTATGGTAGGTAACTTCTCTCCTATGAGAGAGGGAGAGCTTATAATGAAAACCAGAATTAAGCTTCAGAGAAAAAATCTAGGGTTGGGTGTAGAAGATTTGAAGGAGCAGGGAAGTACCTAACATATAGGAATTAAAAAATGATTATATTTAGGAAACCAGATGAAAAAGGGAAATTAATGAATGAGTCTGAGTCTGTCAGAAGCAGTTTAAAAAAAGTAAGAAGATGCCTATGCAGGCAGTTTGTGAGAAGAGCTTCTGGATAAAGGCAGCAGTGTTCAATGTCTTAATGATTGGTGAGTTGACAGAAAAGCATAGAAAAGCTACTGAGTTTGCTGATTAGAAGAAAGGCAAGTCGGAAGAGCAATATCCTGGGAAGGATGGAGAGAATCCGAGGGAAGGATATAGTATTAGCTACTGACAAAGATACTGACAAAACTGTCAGATTTTGCATTCTTGTTCTCCTGCAAGTGAAAAATCTCCATTTATTGGGTTATGTTGTGTTGTTATAATTAACATTCACGGACTATTTTACAAAGATGGGCATTTTATAAAATAGATAAAGCAAAATAATATTTTAACAGAATCCCTTCTGTCCTTGCCGGCGGCAACTTCTGAAATTGTTCTTTTGAAAGCTTTTTTACTGAAGCAGATCATCTTTAATCAGCTTCATGATGCCACAGCACATGATTAACTCCAGGTGGCTTTCTTTTGATTAGAACAAATTTAGGAAAAACTCACTATCTGATACTTGGAACTGTAAATTTAGGATCATAGTTCCTGGTGGCAGATTTTTATAGACAACTCAGAAAAAGACATGTCTAGATGTCTGTAGGAATTAAAAGCACCACTTTTTTTTTTTTAGTTAGAAAGAGACACTAATTTTCACATAAAATGTGTGATATTGGAGACTGAGAAAATAGCATCGGTGAAGTGTCAGGTGACAAGAGTGGTTCACTCGGCTTTTGAGAAGGGAGGAATATCATTACCTTGGTGGATTCTTTGTATGGCACTGTATTTAAAGGCAGTATATTTAGTAAAACATATCAGAAGAGTGGTGAAATCTAACCTATTTTCAGAGATTTTTTAAAAAATATTTATTTGTTTATGCATACAAGCTGGGGTACAGGCCAGAGGTGTGGGGTGGCGAGAGGGTTGACCAGAGACAGAGTGGGGAGCAGAATAGGCAGATTAGAAACACACTGCTGAGGGGAGCAGCGGGCGAGGCAGGAGAGGTCTGCCGCACCATGTGGGACTCTCCCCGGCTGGGTGTTGAACTCACATCGCAGCTGCCAACAGCTCCACAGTGCATCACTTAACTGCTGTGCCACCAGGGAGGCCCTATTTTCAGAGATTTTTATTTACTACTTTGTTTCTCATATCTGTGACTGAACCACATAACTTCTTATCTGACTCTTCCTTATCTCTTGCAACTTATAATATTTTGAATCGCATGGCTCATTTGTTTAGGAAGCTCCATATGGCCCAGTTTGGCACAGTTCTATTAATTCTTAAAAACTCAGATTTGAATAAGTACTGCCATTGTCTGCTGAATCTGCTTCGGAGCCACTCAGTCATTCCTCTTTGCTGACTTTCTCTCGTGTGCATGCATTTGCTGTTTGGTGGAATTTATATATGTGTCAGTTTTCTCAAATGGCCTGTGAGCATAGCTCTTGAGAAAAGGTACATAGTTTGTCATTTGTCTGTTTCAACCCTAATCTGGTACCTGAAACAGAGTGGGAGTTAAACTGTTTCATTGATTTGAATTAAGTATTTGGCTCTAAAGTGATATGAAAGGAAGTCTACTATCATATCATGTTTCTGTATATGAAAACTTTCAATTTCCTCTTAATTTCTAATGTTCCGTTAAAAAATTGAAGCTGTATCCTGGGGCTGGAAGGCATGCTTATTTATTGTCAATGTATCAGAATAGCACTTAAGTTATTGAAATCATTTGAATGCCTCTCATTTTTAAAAACATCATGGAAAGAAGAGATAATCTGCCTCAGTGGATCAACTTTTTTCTAATCTAATGATCTTGAAGTCAGGAAGTTCCTTTTTTATGTTTGAATAAATACCCTTTTATTGTAATGCGTATATAGGTGATGGGAAGCATTTTTAAAGCAATCAATAACATATTGAGTATCTACTTTACACAAAGAATTATTCAAACTGAACTGAACTAAAAAATTTTCTTGGCTAGCAACTTACTTAAAATGGAAATAAATAAAACATGAAAATAATAATTTATAACATTTTTGAGGATTATTCACATAACAATAGAGTTATTCATGGCAATGCATTGTGTTCGATCATGTGCGAGTAGAGGAAAAGGGTGGAAAGACGGAGAGAAAGAACGAGGGTCCACAGCCACTAAGTGGCTGGATCCCAGAACTACTAAGAGAAACAGAACAGGATGGAAAGGAGGTAGAAGAGCTGTTCTGACGATGCCTTATAATCTGACCTAAAAGCAATCACAGTCATCTTTCTAGAAGTTGGGGGAAATCTCAGATCTTACAGACAAGAATGTGTAACAAGTATGATGCTCTTTCTTCTTTTCCACTTATACAACTATTATTGATAGAAATGACCATTTTTTTGTGTAATTAGCATGTGCCAAAATACATGTTCTCACTATCCACATATAATCAATTTAACACTGACAAAACTATGCCATGGCTGTAATTCCCTTATTTTCTTTTTTTTTTTAATATTTATGTTTTATTTATGCATACAAGCTGGGGCACAGGCCAGAGGCGTGGGGCGGCGAGAGGGTTCACCAGAGACAGAGTGGGTAGCAGAACAGGCAGATCAGAAATACACTGCTGAGGGGAGCAGCGGGCAAGGCAGGAGAGGTCTGGTGCACCATGTGGGATTCTCCCCGGCTGGGCGTCGAACTCGTGCCGCTGCCGACAGCTCCACAGCGCAGCGCTTAACCGCTGCGCCACCGGGGAGGCCCCTGTAATTCCCTTATTTTCGATAAGCAGTTTGAATCTTAGGCAAATTATCTGTCTAGGAGCACAGAGCTAGTAAATAATGGAGTTGGGATTTATAATCAGCCTGATTCCTGAAACTGTAGACTTAAGCAAATGTTTATATTATAATTTCAGATTAGTTGTCCGTTAGTTCCTTTACTTATTCAGGAAACTTTCACCAAATTCCTATATGCAGGAGGCTATAGGGGGAAAAAAGGAAACTGCTTTGTGAATAGCTTAGGGGTTTAGTCACTTAAATAAGACATAACACCTACAAATATGCCAGCTGCTAAAACAAGGCTGAACATCAAAGCTGTCAGGGAATTTGGTGGAGAGACACATGAGACAGGTAGCAGGGAGAAGTTCTGTGACTAGTGAGACATGTGTACAAAAATCAATGTGCAAACAATATTTAAATCATAAATTTTGTCAACAAAAGCCTCGGGTATGTTTTTTTTTTATTCTTTTGTCAAACAATTTTTTTATGTAAATAAGACTCAATAGCTTTCTGAATTCTTTCAGATGAACTTACTGAATTCTTTCACCCCCCCCCCATAAAGTTTGTAGTATGTCTCCATTTCACAGAAGGAGAAAATGAAGTTTTAAGAGTTTCAATGACTTAGCTAGTAAATATCAAAGCCAGGATTTGTTCTCAGTTCCTCCTGCTCTAAGTTTATTATTCTTTCAACTAAATCACTGCTTCTCCAACTTTCCCTCTGAAGTATTCCTTAAAGGAGCGGACAATGTATGTGCATATCCCTTGGAAGCCTGGGCACAGAGCCTGAAGCTGCCCTGAAAACACAAAGTTCTTTGAAATCTTCTGTTTTATATAAAACATGAAAATGAATGATTCTGCTGTTTTTATATGCACATACAAGTGAAAAACCTTTTAACAGTGCACACATTCAAAACTTTTTCACCTTTAGTTCAATTTGATTCTCAAGAAAGTAGCACTGGATTTCACCTCTGACATTTAATGCCTTATAACTGGCCATCGGAAATCCACATACAGGATGAAACATTGCAGAATTAAACTGTAATAGCGTTTTTTTTTTTTTTAAATTACTGTTTAGACGAAGTATGCACTTCTCTGCAATGATAACTATTTTACCTTATTATAGAAGTTATTTGAAATTTGGGGTTTTTGTACCAATTATCAGAAAGATTTAGCGCTGGTTTTGGGATTGGGCTTCACTGTGCGTCTGATTAAAAAAAAAAAATACATGGGATAAAAGGCTATTTATTAGTTACTCCTGACCTAAACCATGGAAGAGTCTCATTGAATGCAGATGGAGACTATTTCCAATGACAGGCCACTGTGATGTTAATAACCCTCCTGTAATAAATGCTTTGTATTCAGTACTAGTGTCACTTGCCTGCTGAGGTTGGGATGCACTAAGTCTTAAGTCAAATAATTCTCAGGACAAGGACAGGGATGGGAATCAAATAGGAACATGCAACAAGCACAAAGGCAGAAAAACATGTCTGCAAGAAAGAGGTCCCAAATCATTAGTGAAAAAAAAAAAAAAATACTGGAATGGTAGGTAGTACACAGTATAAGGAGATATTTGCCTGCAAAGAGAAGTTGTGTTTAAGGCTAGCTAGGCATGGTGCTGAGGATGGAGATGAACTTCATAGAACAAGGTGGAAAGAGACAGAAGATCATTCAGGATTGGCAGGATTAGCAGGGGGATGCTAAAGAAGCCCACATTAGCCATTCTCTGACCTCCTCAAGCGGCCCCACATTGCCTTTGTAATGCGTAAAGACTATTTTCCAGTCTTGCTTTAGAGAAGGAAAAAAAATAATCTTCTTGCAAAATGATGCTTTGTTGTTTTTTTCCTTTATGTTCTATGAAAAGAGAAAATTACCTGAACCACATTGCAAACAATTAGAGTAGGAAATGGACCACAGACTCATCACAGAGCTAAGATGGACATAAAAATTCATACAGCACATGATAAAACAGAGACGTTAAAGGTCAAGTCATTTATCCATTAAAATACAGAATCATAATTCTAGCTGCAGGATGAGAAACTATTCATGTTTAAGGATATTTTTGGACGAAGTTCCACACTTAGGAAACATGAAAACTGCTAGAGTGTTATAGTTAATATCAGATTGCATAACATTTTCTATTTTTTTTTGGCTTTTAGCACTTTATTATTTTTTATTATTGTTCAAAGTAATATACGGACCTGAGAGTGCTTGGGATGTCGGAGATGCTATAGTGAGGGTGATTGACAACATTTTGTGAATTGAAGCTGATAAAAATCCAAATTAGTCATAGGAAATAAATACACAGGAGTCTTTGTTTAACCATAAATAATATTTTTCTAAAATTCAATTTTACTTGCTACTTTTTACAACCTTTACATTTTGGCTACAGTCCCACTTGCATATTCTGAAATCAAGCTCATAATTCTATACCTGCCACAAGATCCCAGATTCTTTGGTTGTAAGTGATAAAAATACTCTTAGCTGCTAATCTGGAAAAATGTATTCCTGACATAAAACGTCACTCTGTACATTTTAAATCATCCATTTGTTAGAGTTTATTCTTTCTTCCAAGCCACTTTCCTTATTTCACAGTTTTATGAACTTTATTATTTATAAACTGTATTATTTTTATAAAATAAATCAAACTCACAATCAAGAAATACTTTGCAGAAATATGGTAAGAAGGATGTAAAGCATACATGTAATAGTTCAAAGGGTGGTAGGGTTCAGCATATTGACAATTTATATTTAATATGTAACAATTACAACAATACTATGTATAACTTTATTAACAGTGTAAATATTTTATTTCATCATCACAAACTCTTAATGAGTATTTTATAAATATTTATATACACATGTGTGTATATATACTATATAAAATGAAGCATTAGCAAATAAAAAATACATATCTATATATATATAAAATGAAGCATTAGCAAATAGAAAAAAAAAAAGAAACAAGAACCGAAAGCAAACTCCTTCAGAGAGAAAGTAATAAACGTATGTATATATTTGATTTATTATTATGTTAAATATGTAATACATTTTGGAGCATATGTATCATTTTCTTTTTTTTTTAAGATTTATTTTATTTATGCATACAAGAGCTGGGATGTAGGCCAGAGGTTCAGGGTGGTGAGAGGATTCACCAGAGACAGAGTGGGGAGCAGAACAGGTGAATCTACTGAAAGAGACTGCTGAGGGGAGCAGAGGGCAGGACAGGAGAGGTCTGCTGCGCCCTGTGGGAATCTCCCTGGCTGGGGATCAAACTTGTGCTGCAGTGACTGTGGATAACTTCATAGTGCTGAGACTTAACCCCTGGCACCACTAGGGAGGCCTCTATATCCTTTTCTTTTAAATTCCTTTTGTTATGCTTCAAGTAATTTTGATATCTGCTTTTTTCTTCATACTATGAGGCATTAACGTTTCCTATACACTAACCGTTCTATCAAGGGATCATGTTTTATGTTTGCACAATATTTAGTGAAAAGGGTATACAGTATTTTTAATTAATTATTTTATCCTCTTGGTGTTTAGGCTTTTTTCAGTAGTGTACCGTTAGAATATTTCTAGGAACAACATTATAGATCTTTGTATGGATTTTTATTTTATCAGGATAAATTCCTATTGTTGGACTTTCTGTATATGTAAACACTTTTCTTTTCCAAGCATCCCCAAAGAAGTCTATGCAACCATGTGCTGGTTCCTGCAGTGTGTACAGTCTTCTTTATCTTCCATGACTATTAGTCAGAATAATGAATAAAATGCATTTTGATGTGCAAAAAAATAGTTTTTAACCTAGATTCAAAGTTCATTTTTGTGATTACTAATGATGATAAATATATATGCTATTGAACATCCCATTTTTATATTGAATTATTTGGTTGTACTTTTACACACTTTATTAATTTGTTTGAGCTCTTTAACTCTCTAGGCATAACATTTTTTATATGTGCTAGACACATTTTTTTCCTGCAATTTTTTTTTTTTTGCTGCTTAGTTAAATTTTGCTTTGCTTTCAAACTGAACTTAGAAATTTCCTTTATTTTTTAAATATAGGGTACTTAATTTTAAGGCTGTATTTATTTGTTTCTTAGTGTTTGAATCTCAGGTATATATAATTACATTAATCATGCACCTAATTACTGTGCACCATTAACATTGGTTCATTTAAAGTCCTACCCTTGATAGATTGATGGAATGATTGATTTTGTTTTATCTCCATTCTCCAATCTTAGTTTTCTCCATACTCATTATTCAAATGCTCTACTACATTTGACTTATAACCTTCTATATCTTCATGCATTTTTAACATATTCACTTAATTTGCATACTTTGCTTAGCTTGTATAATTCAATATGTTTATTAAATTTTTCACCCAGCACTTTTATATCAAGCCATGTGACTGTGATTATGTCTAAGCATGCACATTCCAGTTCTATAGTGAGTTCATTGACTCTGTGATAAATACCAAAATTTTTCATTTCTTCAACACAACTGTAATATCCATCCTATTTATAGTGGTGGTGTATGTATGTGTTTGCATGTTTGTATATGTGTGTGTACAGGAGGAGAATTTCTAGGCCATATGGTACTTACATGGAACTGAACAAACTATTTTCAGATTGTTCTTCTAAATGGCAGTGTGTTTATATTACATATATATAACCCTGCCTACAGTGTCATTCTAGTGGTTAAGACTTACTCTTTTCCTTTTAAGTCCCCACACCTTATCCAGGTGGCTACCCTTCCACCACCCATACACCCTTGCTTGGGCTCTGGCTCCCAAATTGAGCAGACAATCATGCTCTGCCATCCTGTGCCTTTTCCAGGGTCTTTTTTTTTTCCAGGAATAAACAAATTAGGGAAGTGAAGATTGAAGGGAGAAAAAGGCAAACATCCTTGTCAAATCTCTTCTCAACTTATTTTCCTCTAGTGAGAACTCAAGTGTGACCTAAACAGATACCAAAGAGGATAGTAAATGCCAATTATCTCTGTCTTGTAAGCTCTCCCTTGGCTTCAGGAAAGGAGAGTAAATCTCCCTGAATCCTCAAAGTTGGTCCCCTTTAAATATTGCATGTTTCAAATACTGACTTCCCCACCCTTCTTTTGGCTGGATGATGAAAATATTGTGGGTAACAAACAGAATCACAAACAGAACCACCTCTAACACTTGAAGGACTAGGGCAAGAGGATAAATTATTGCCAAAGTGCTATAGACCTACATATTTTTAAAATATAGCAATGAATCATGCAACAAAGTTAGAAAACATTGCCTACTTTGGAAAATGTGCTTTCTTAATGGCATTTGAAGCCATTTTTGAATGTAAAGCTCAGGCTCCTTACTGCTCCTCACTGGAACGTGATTCCCCCCAAAGCATCCCCCATT
Organism: Scalopus aquaticus; assembly: GCA_004024925.1. NCBI lineage: Eukaryota > Metazoa > Chordata > Mammalia > Eulipotyphla > Talpidae > Scalopus > Scalopus aquaticus. The sequence goes on from PVIJ01005466.1 coordinate 80,884, forward strand.
TGTGTGTCCTGACCAACATTAATTCTCTCTATTCTTTCCCCATCCCTTGCAGACACATGTGGACAATTCAGTCTGCAAGTCTGTGCTTAAATCAGCATCCTATTCCCTAACTACCCCTCAGGAACATATGCCTGATATTGGGTTGACTCTGGGAGATCAAATCATACACTGGTAGAGAAGCAGTTATAGGGTTACTTGATCTGGGAATTTTAGCATCTTGAGAAACAGAAGAATGGTCCAGAAAGTAGGATGTGTTCTCTGAAAACCAAGGTAATTCTTTGGGGAAGTGGGAGGAGACTGAGTTCATTGCCTTTTCAAATGGGGTGACAGGGCTAGTTCTTTAATAAGCACTTCACACACCATCGTCTTTCCCATAGAAAGGGAAGGAGTGAGGGATGGTTGGCCCAATTGTGTTTACTCAAAACTTAAGAGTGTGATTACTTGACCTATTTTACATTCAATTGTAAGGTTAAATTGTGCTTTTGGGAAAGCCAGAGTAGTCTTAAATGAAATCATAAGCATAGTTTGTTTTTGTTTTGTGTTTTTACTTTTTAAAGATGTCCATTGGAAGTAATGACTCTGTTGTGTTTCTTGATTTTTTTTAAGTGTTTTTCTGATTGTACTATTTTTTTCTTTGTTTTTTAGTTGGTGGGTGGGTGGTTTACAACACTATATATGATTTTGGGGTGTAGGGTTACATCTCTTCAGATACATGTCACCATACCATGCCTACTGCGAAGCACCCATTTATTAGCAACATTGGCCTTTGGGACCTTTCTCCCTTTTGTCCCCCCCGATCCCTTACTCTCCTCCTCTAGTAGCTTCCTTCCTGTAGTCAGATTTCTAGAAATTGGAATGGTTTAGTTTAGTCTGTTCCTTTGTTTTTGTTTCTTTATAGTCAATATATGAGTGAAATCTTATATTTATTCTTCTTATGATTTATTTCACTGAGCATGTCCTCTTCAATTCCATTCATGTATTGCAAGTGGCAAGACTGCATCTCTATTATAGTTAAGGAGTACTGCACTGTGTACATATACCACATCTTTTTTTACCCACTCATTTGTCATTGGGCACCTGAGTTGTTTACATTCCTTTGCTATGGTAATATTGCTGAGTGAACATAGGTCTGCTCATATAACTAGATTGGGATGGCTGGATCAGATGGTATCTCCATTTTGAATATTTTGAGAAACCATCATACTGCTTCCATCCATATGGAACAGTCTACAGTCCTACCAACAGTGCAGAAAAAAGGGGAATTGTTGTTTTAATGTGTTTTCTTCTCTGTAACTTCTATACTAAACAATTATCAGATAAACTCATACAAATGCTGAAAACTAAGATACTTAATTAGTTTTCTAAAATTTAGGTTTTCATGTTTTCTGTCCTTCAAGAATTTTAGAATTAGATGATGTGAAATAAACCTCCGTTCACACAGTTATTAGAAACTAATCACTCATTCACCAAAAATATCATCCAAAAATATCATTTTAGTTTATTTAGAAATATCTTTATCATTCTAGTTCAATAATACTGGCCTGAAAAGACAAAGAAATAAGCGCTTTGTCTTTATTCCTTGTTCTTGGCATATAGGTCCTAAAATCCATCTAGTTTTCAGCCTGATAAAATTGTGTTTTGTATGCTAATGAGATGCCTGGGTCCCTCATAATTTCTTAATGGGGGCTGGTCTATGTATTGTCACTGGAAGGTTGAAACTTAACTTTCAATTAAACTTTAAAAAATAGAACAGCACATTGTTACTTTTTACAAAATCACCTGCCTGCATTTTTTGTCTTCTGTGTTTGCTTTGATATCAGTAAATTAGGTAGTATTTTTACTCTGCTTTTCTGACTTCTACATGGCAGCCAGTTCATAATTCATCCTATGAATTCTTTTTGTGTGTTGGTCTGTCTTGTCTGAATTGCAATAAGATGTAACACCACTGAGAAAAAAAAAATCTGAAAATCCTGTGTTCCTAGATCTGAAAAATATTGAATTTGTGATTTGGCAGTTTCTATAAGGAAGTAATGTAATTTCAAGGCTTGCATTTCTCTTCTGCTCCATTCACTAGTTTTTGCAGACTACCAGCTAAGGGTTTTCATGCTGAGAAATGGAATGCTGAAAAAGATTTATTATTATTATTATTTTGGTATTTCACATAAAAACAACTTTGATTTACTGAACTTTGAAAACAGAAATGTCAAAACTGACATATTTTAGACAGAAAACTTTCTTCATTAAAGTGGCATTTTAGTTCTTAACCAAATGCAACAAATAAACAAAAAAAGGTAAATGTGTTGCTTAAGAAATAATGTGTCATCTTTCAAAATGGTAAGAGTATAAAGTGTTTTCCCTGTAAAGTACTTCTATTGATTTATCAAATACACAGAAGGATCCTAAATCCATTAAAGAACTGGGATGTCATAGATAAGTAATAGTAAGAAAATCATGAATAATAAAAATAAATGCTGTTTAAGGGAGAAATATGCTCTTGTGGGTTGGTTGTCATTCTTACCCCAAAGGATACAGCAACCATTTCACAACACAGCTATGTAACTAGGCAACAAAATGCTTCACTAGCTGATTTTTTTTTTCTTATCTACTTCACCATCCACAATGGACTCATTTTAATACTTCCTAGTCTAAAACCATTATTCTTTATATTTCTTAGCATAGTGGTTCTTCATAGAGGGCAACTAGTATTAGGTCATTATTTGAAACAAGCAAATCTGTATTGATGTTTATCTGGTATCTATGTATTCAATCATATTATTTCATTAATAAAATTAACCAACTCCAATTATAACCAACCAAAAAATAACCAAATCGACTATTCTCATAAAAGAAAAGACCAAATGATAAACCCATTTGAAATAAATGGCATGACAAATTCTATAGTGTGATAATTTTACCCACTCATATTCATGCAAATCTATTTCGGGACAGTTGAAAACTTGTCTGTAGCAATTTTGGAGACAGTAGATGAAAATGTTATTTGTTAGCTGAGTTGTTATATATAATTGTTATATGAATTTGCTTGTTGCTAATCATTTAATACAAATGAAACAATTCTGAAACATCTATCCTTGCCAAATGAAACAGAATTTGGGGTTTAAAAGAGACAAGTCGCTCTGTAGGACTGGGTGGCTGATGAAGTATATTTACCTGTGCGGCATCTCCCTACCTTCAGCTAATAACTATGCCTCTATTTTTCTGTCTTACGCTCACATCACACTGATTCAGTTCCTGACTCATGGCCCTGTGACCCAGCCTTGTCCAATCAGTGCTTCACTAGCTGCAAAGTACTAAATAATTGGTGCAAGAAATAGTACATCATCTCATCAGGACTTATTGCAATATCATTGTTAAAATAGAGATGAAAGAGTAGAAGGTGGCAGCTATTAGGGGCCACCGTGAAAGGAAAGCCTTCTTGTGAATGAAACAAATGAAGATGAAAGTAGAACTGAAAAATCAAGAGAGGGTAATTTGATTTGGATGTTGTTTGTACTTCTGGATTCAACCGTGCCTGAAATTGATGCTACCCTGTGGACTTTCCGGTTACATAAGCCAATACACACTCTCTCTCTCTTTAAAACCTTTTTTTTTTTCCCTATAGTTTGAGACAAAAAAGAATGGTAACTAATACCATTTACTCACATAATAGTCATGGATAAATATGAGAAATTCAATTCATTAACCTGTAGGTAGTTTTCCCTGCTGACAATATTTGATAATACTGGACAACTATAAAGCCCGATTTCTATGGAGATCATTACTTTCAAGTTGTACGCTTAAAAAATAAAAAATAAATCAGAATTAAATCACTGTATAAATTAGAATGTATCTTTAAATTTTAGCATCATAATATAATTTTGTCATCTTGATATTTGAATATTAAGTATTATTAGAACAACTATGGATACCTCTGAGAAATCTAATTATCTTTTGCCAACAGTCAAACTATAGTAATCATTGAAAATGGTAGGAATAATTGCACTTAGAAAACAACTGAGAGGTCATTTCCTTTTATATTTATGCCAACATTTAATATGAATTGATACTTCCTAAGGAAATGGAAACCTGTGTAAGAGTGTAAATTTGTGTGTGTGTGCGTGTGCATGTGTGTGTGTGTGTGTGTGTGTGTGTGTGTGTGTGTGTGTCTTGATAGCTCTTTAATTGTATTTCTTTTTGGAATTTGACATAACTGTTCTACACTGTGGAGCTTGTCTCCAAATCCGTTTTATCTGAGAGAAAGGATTTCAGTATCCTACTTTGTTTTCTTTCATAAAAATCATACATTTTTTTTGTTTGTTTGAAATACCAATCATCTAGCCAAATATATCCCATGGTCATGTAAATGGAATTGATTTGTCCAAGCAACAAAGGCTAGAATCTTCTCAAAACCCAGAGATGGGAAATAGCTAGTCAGCCCTCTATTTCTAATGTTTGCTATGATTCAGAACCTGTCCTTTCACTCCATCCTGCAATTTTACCTATTTCTTTTATTTTCTTTCTTTCTTCCCTTCCTTTCTCTCTGGTCTCCTTGACTTCTCTCCTTTCCCCCATCCTCCCCTTTTGAGATTTTTTTTTTTCCCTGATCTCTTAACTCCCCAGCACCAAGATTCTAAATATATATGATCAGGAGGAATTGTTCATTGTCATAGCAGGAACATGAGTTTATGACATAAGAGTCCAACTCCACAACTGTTTCACTGTTTCCTTTTAGCAATGGTGCAGTGAGACTCCTATTTTAGAACTTGCCACACGAGGCACGTACAGTTTAGGCCAATAGTCCACTGTTGGCTCCAATTGTGGAATTAGAGGCCCTTGCTCCCCTTCCTTGGTAACTATAGTTAGAACTGAGATTGTTTATGGAAAATGACTCTATTGTTATTATTCATGTCTGAGCTGTCTCTAAATTGTTTGAAGAGGTACCAGGCAAGGTAAGAAGTTTCCTCTACTTCCAGAGATATATTTACCTGGCTGCAAATCAGAATGAGACTTTTTCTCAGTTTTTCTTCTTTTGCTCAAAGCTCAGAGTATAAACTATAACACAGCTGCCAAGGAGTATTTACTGGACTTCTCTGTGTGAGTGTGAAAGGAAGTGCCTATCATTACAGGAGCATGTGTGTGAGGACATTGCAAGATGTTAAAAAAGTATGGGACCAAAGAATAGGGTTTATTCTTAACTTGCTAAAGTAACTTACTCTAGACATTAGTGTACAAACAGTAAATAAAGCTCATCTCTTTCTTCTCAAAAGCATGGCCCAAGGCTCAATGCATTGTTTCTGCAGTGACAAACTTAAACATTATACTAAGACAAATACTTCTCATTTCCTTCTTAGCTGTATCCTGGCACTACCAGAATGTGAGCTTCAAATGAAATTTTTCATTTCTACTTGTTACTTTACTGAAATAGACTTCTTCAAAATAATGATTTATATGCATGTGCATCTTGATTTATATGCTTAACCTTCTTTAGAGTTCTCAGCATCTGAATGATACACTGATTAATAGTTCAAATCTCTCTATACTAAGTAGATAATTTCTCCATAAATATTCAGTTGTTCAAATAATCCTGTTTCCTGTCAAAGTGCCTCCGATGTTTTATAAAAGCACAGGGCTTCTCCCACCAATCCATTTTCTATTTGCGTATTTTAAAATGCAACAATTTATTGAAAAAATTGGCCCATGAAAACTTCCCTGATCTAATTGATTAGATCAGATACGAATGAAAAATATACTTACCTGAGTTATTCATCATTAAGATTCATAGGGTTATCTTCAAAAGCATTTGCAAAGAACATCTCATATGTGATAATTCATACTCGTTTTTGACCAGCCTGAGTGAGGTACATTTATTTTCTAATATTCACATTTGGAATCAGTTATTTTCATGAAGTATCACAGCCCTCACTTGAAAAAGGACTTCTTTCTCACAATTTAAAGTAGAAATAGAAATGCAACCAGAGATTTTTTTTTTATCCCAAGTAGTTTACTTAAAAAAAAATTATAATGTATTAGATAGGATTGGAAACTGATGACACATACTGGAAATTTGAAATGCATTCATTTTTAAAGCCTTCTAATTTCCCTTATTCCTGTATATTTGGAAGAACTAAAGTTTTAATATATGGATCAGGAAAATACATTTATACTGATGAAGTAATTCAGCTTACTCCATCTGTATTTTAATCCTCGCTCTCTTCTCCACTGCATGAACTCGGGCTCTTTATTGGTCCCAAGTAGTGTTAAATTGGTGATAAAATGTCAAAAGTCATTCCCATATCATTAGTTTGCTTTCTCGAATAAAGAATATAGCGAGTAAAAAAGCACTTAGCACATTACTGGTGTGCTATAGGCATTCAGTGACATTCACAGAGTTTCAATGGTCATAAGACAGTACAGTAAGTCTGTGGTAGATGTTCCCAGGTGCGGTTTCCATCCAGAGGGAGACAGCAGTGACCCAAGGGTGTCTTCTGGCACAGATGTATTTTTCTGATAAGACATGATGATCAAACAAGCACTGAAGGCTTGGAGGTCCTCACGGAAAAGCAGATTGCAGCTTGCACATCTTTCTTTGGTCCACATTATTGAAAGTGGATTTAAATGTTTTTCCACATTGAACTTTGGATTCCATCCTGCTCATTGGGTTCCTGTAAATATTTTCGAGACACACTGTTTTTATTCGCCTTAAGAATATCGAAGGTTCGGGGCCTCCCCGGTGGCGCAGCGGTTGAGCGCTGCGCTGTGGAACTGTAGGCAGCGGCGATGCGAGTTCGATGCCCTTTCGGGGAGAATCCCACATGGCGCGGCAGACCTCTCCTGCCTCGCCCGCTGCTCCCCTGAGCAGTGTGTTCCCGTCGATGTGCCTGTTCTGCTCCCCACTCTGTCTCTGGTGAACCCTCTCGCCGCCCCATGCCTCTGGCCTGTACCCCCGATTGTATGTATAAATAAAAAATAAATCTTAAAAAAAAAAAAAAAAGAATATCGAAGGTATGTTTGTTTTTCAGCAGTTCTGTTTAATTCAGGCTACAAAGGCTATCTCTTCTCTAGTGGTCAAAGAGAAATCTGCTTTGTTTTACTTAATCTTTAGCAGAGCTGGTTGGAGCCTGCTTTGAGCATGTGTAGTGCAGGAGTCAGCCAGGTAGTTCAGCAGTTTTGAAATTCTCTTTTTGGCTATATCCATCCTGGAATTTATTTCCTTTCTTGTAGCTGATCTGATAGCACTGACTGTGACTTCTACTTCTGAAAGTCAGGACAACTGTGCATTTCTGTACAAATACTAGCTTCCCAGGCCTAGGGTATGTGTTCTGTCAAAAAGTTATAAAAGTAGGGGGCCTCCCTGGTGGCACAACATTAAGCGCTGCACTGTGGAGCTGTCAGCAGCAGCTATTCTAGTTCGATGCCCAGCCGGGGAGATTCCCACATGACACAGCAGCACTCTCCTGCCTCACCTGCTCCTGCCGCTCCCCTCAGCAGTGTATTTCCATCGATCTACCTGTTCTGCTCCCCACTCTATCTCTCTGGTGAACCCTCTCACCGCCCTGCGCCTCTGGCCTGTACCCCAGTTTGTATGCATAAAATAAATCTTTAAAAAAATGTTATAAAAGTAGAAAAATTATCTACTGTCTTTCCCTTCTCCCAAGTATATAATTCCTGCCTTCTTTTAAATGTCTAAATGTAAATTCCTTGTGGCTGTTGTTTTTTTATTTTATTTTTCTCTCCAGAGCGTATGTTTATCATTAGAATCGTGGGAAGGTCTGTCTGATATCAGTTATTATATATGTACTGGGAATTAAAAATATATATTTTAATATTTGATTATACTTTGAAGTCTAATATTTAATATGCAGATCCTTCTCATATTTCAAGGTATACAATTATTTGCCCTTTTGTTCTCTCCCTCTTTTTCTCCTTATTTCTTATCTTTATACTTTTAATTGTTTTTCTTGTTTTATTATATTCATTAGGTACTTTAGAATAAGGGCTGGCAAAATATGAGCACAGGTCAACTATGACCTATCATCTGTTTTTGTTCATAATATATTAGGAAATAAAAATGCCCATTTGTTTATGTATTGCTTCTGTGTCTAACTATAATGCCAAATTGAATAATTGTAACAAAGTTCCTATAATCTGTAAAGCCTAAATATTGACTACTTGTCCCTGACAGAGAGTTTTAGTACAATGTGGATTAGAATTTGGATTAGCGGACTATATGAAGGTATCAGACACAGGTAAAGCTTTTAAGAATATCTCTTCCTGTATGTCTTTCCCTTAGTTTTCTGTACATACACTTAATCTTTAGACATACCCCTCTATTTCTTCTTTCCCAGGAGACGATATCAAAGACTGTGTTTGAACTGTACTTTAAGAATCTGTTGAGAATATCATACGATATTTCCCCTTGTATTTGCCAATGTAATGTCACAGGACAAATCCCAGAAGGTACGTATTTTGAGATAAAGATTGGCATGCCAAATATGTGTAAAGGAATGTTCTTAAGATCAAAACCTGTGGAGAAGTAAAGAAAGGAGGGATCAGAAAGTGGGAGAATCTGAGCTGCAATATAGTAAAAGCAAAGGTTTTACACATCTCATGGCAAACTGTGGAGCTGTAATGACCCTGCAGAGTTTTCAGAAATTGAAGCAAAAGTGACATAAGATTCAGGATGCTTCTCAAAATGGATGGATTAGGTAGCTCTTTTAGCCAAATGCAATTTGAGGAAGATAGTTAAGAACTGTCAGCCATGGAGCTCCTGGAGACTGGCTAAATGAACCCTTCAGTTTGGGGGATGAGTGAATTGGGTAACTCACTCCAGTATACACTTGATTAAAACAAACTGTTATACTGATTACTGGTCCTGAATAATAGTACTAAACCCAAATAAATGATCATAGTATATTTTCCACTTCATGCTTTTCTGAAATCAATTTTCTAATATTTTTTAAAGGTTTGTTTTTTATGCATACAAGAGCTGGGGTGTAGACCAGAGGTGAGGGTGGTGAGAGGATTCACCAGAGACAGAGTGGGGAGCAGAACAGGCAGATCTACTGAAATACACTGCTGATGGGAACAGCAGGCAAAGCAAGCGATGTCTGCTGTGCCATGTGGGTCAACTCCCTGCCAGGGCTCGAACTCGTGCTGCAGTGGCTGCCTATGGTTTCATAGTGCTGAGACTTAACCCCTTGCACCACTAGGGAGGCCCCTCAATTTTCTATTATTATAGGTAGGGTTGCTACCTCTAATTTTACACAAGTTATAGTGGATATTTTTTTCTCTTCTTTTCACTTTTTTTTTATTTAACATATCTTCTCTCATAAAAATAGTTGAGAAGTACACTCCAAAAGGTTTCATCAAGGATTTATTTTATTTCTTCCTTAAGGTTGAAAGGATTATACTGGAAAGCTATATCAACCTGAAGTTTTTATAATAGGAATATTTTTGAGTCTAAAAATTTCAATAAAAATATACTACTTTGTGTTAAAATGACACATTTAATCAAGTTGCACACATGAGAGCATACATATAGTAATTCCTGGATTTTAGCAATTCCTGGATCCAAGACATCGCTGTTCACTAGGCAACATAAGGGTTTATGTGGGCCGTTTCATGAGGACATTTTAGTTCAGGTCAATCTCACATGGGGTCCCATTAACTCCCAATCTTTTTTTTTAAAGATTTATTTATTTATGCATACAAGCTGGGGTACAGGCCAGAGGCGTGGGGCGGTGAGAGGGTTCACCAGAGTCAGAGTGGGGAGCGGAACAGGCAGATCAGAAATACACTGCTGAGGGGAGCAGCGGGTGAGGCAGGAGAGGTTCTTCCACGCCATTTGGGATTCTCCCCGGCCGGGTGTCGAACTCGCATCGTTGCTGCAGACAGCTCCACAGCGCAGCGCTCAACCGCTGCGCCACCAGGGAGGCCCTAACTCCTAATCTTGACCTGCGTTATTTTCCTGATTCCAGAATACATCATTTGAGCAGACACACAAGAACTGGCAAAATCTCCAAATTGCTTCCATCATCTCTAGTCTAGGAGTTCATTATGATAGAAAAGGCCTATTGTAAATTAGTAGAACTAACTTTCCTACCAAAAATAAAATAGTAAGTCAGAAGCTGTGCTGCATTCCTGGAGAGACTAGAGAGATGGAGATTAGATCAGGGGGTTGAAGGATGCCAAGATGGGGATTGTCAGCATATTCCCATTTAACTCATTTAGTTCATCTGCGCAGAAAACAGATGGATATTGGAGAGTGAAGTGATTTATTGTAAGCTCTATCAGGTAGTGTCTTCAGTTGCAGGTGCAGTTCTGGATCTGGTTTTGTTGCCTTAGCAAATTAACACATCTCTGGCAATTAGCATGCAGCTATTGATTTAGCAGATTTTTGCCCTATAGGTCTTTTACTAAAGGCCATTAGAAGCATTAGAAGCAGTTCGTTTTCCACTAGAGAAGCTAGTAATATTCCTTTGTTAACCTAACATAGGGGTGTATCAGTTCTCCAGCTCTTGGTCATCATTTAATCCATAGGCACCCTGATTGATCTTTTCTTCCATAAGATGCCATGGTGATTCATTACATTGATGATAGTTTGCTGATAGTACAAATTTAACAGGAAGCAGAAATTACTGTTGACTAGTGACATATGGGACATAATTCAAAACTCCATGTTAAGGAAATTTCTTAGGGTCTAATGATATGGGGGCCATGTTGAAAATACCTCTTTGGTGAAGGGGAAGTTATTGAATCTGCTCCCTCTTATCACTATGAAAGAGGCACAACCATTTGGGATTTGGCAGGCAACATAGTCCTTATTTTTGTACTAGGTTCTGGTTCTGGTTTTGTACTAGGCTACTAGGTTCTGTTTATCCAGTGACCAAAAATGCTGCTATTTTTGCATTAGGCCTCAAACAGTAGGTTCTCTAACAATCACGACTGCTGAATTAGATTCCCTACCACATAAGTCACATGATAGAACAAATTCAGTGGTATAGCTTGTTGGATCTGAATCCTTTGCAGAGCCCTATAGGTGATTTACTGTCCTGACCTTCAGGATTTTTAAGCAAAATTGCTTGTTTTGAATGGGACTCAGACTAAGAATAGACTCAACAACAGGTCTAGGTTGTTGTACAAGCTGCTCTGTCATGTGAGTTACATGATCCAGCAGATAGAATGATGAGTGAAGTGTCAGTGGTGAATAGGGATGCTTATGGAGCATTTGGCATGTCCCCGTAGTTGAATCACACATACGATCCTTGGAATTGCAACAAAATACCTACCATCCTCCACAGATTGCTACTGTCCTTGAAGAACAGCTCTTGGGCTGTTACTGGGCCCCAGTAAAGACTGACTACTTGACCATGGGCCACCACATTACTGATATATTATCTTCCAATCATGAATTTATTGCAATCTGATATAGCAAGGCATACAGTTGGGGATACTCAGCAGCTCTCCATTATCAATGGACGGAGTATGTATGAACTGGGCTTGGACAGGTGCTAAAGATATAAGTATGTTAAATAAAGAAGTGACCAAAAGCCCACAGTCCCCACTTTGGTGTGCTTTCTTTCTCCCAACCTTGTGCTTAGAGCTCATATGGTTTAAATGAGTAGTGTTTGAGTCCAAAGATAAATGGTGGGTAGAAAAGTGGTGGGGACTTTTGGATAACACCTGAACTCTCTAGATTATCTTATTTTCTCAGCATAGAAGGTTATAAGATTATCTGTTGAGAATGAAGTTGAGGGAGGTTGTATAGAAAAAGTGCTGAAAGAAGTATCGGAAATACTAACTAGGAAATTATAAGTTTATGTAAAATGTATAAATATTATGATTTTATAATATCGCTAATTACAATATGAGTGAGTGTAATTATACTAATTGTCTATGTGAACTGTGTTGTCTTTCATTTAAGCAGAATAGTTGGTGTATTTCTGACTTATTTTTACAATGCATTTGTGTAAGCATGAAGTAGTCAAAAAGTAGACATTAACCAGGGTGTAGTTTTAATAAGTATGTATGATGACATGAAAGAGGGAGAGATTCATATATTGATAGGAGAAGACAGAGATAGAAAAATAGACAGAGACACTCCAGAGAAATAAAGAGAAAGAATGGGTGGGAGGTTGAGAGAAAGAGAGAAAAGCAAAGTCATGATTAAGATAGTGATTGACAGAAATTAAGAAATATGCTTCTGTTAGGAAAAAGAATCGTCATGCAAATGGTAGTCCGAGTGTATTAAATTCTTTAATGAGAATGAAGCTAACAGTGGTAGAGATAGTGAGTCACTGTCAAAGACATGAGTGAGTGAGAAATTGTGACCTGGACAACTGCTGATACCCACAGCCATAAATTTTGCTTCATTGTAGTTGGGGTTTTGAAAAAGAAAGGGGAAGATATGTTTTGTAATCACCTTTAAAGATCAGGACCAAAGAAAATATCAATGACATTAGGAAGCTTGAGACGACTATATCAACAAGAAAAGTTTCGATAGTCCTTCGAAATCTTTAGGTAGACATTTTTTTTTTTCCTGATCATTCACTTATTTGTGACTGAACTATTTGCATTTCTCCATAGCTAATAAGTTCTGTGTGGACTTAATTAGACATTAAGGGTGACCTTTTAATTTTTCAGTTTGTGTTCTTACATGAAGTTTTAGTATTTTACCTTTCTCTTTATTTCTTAATATATCACTCAAGTATTTAATTTTATTCTGGCACAGTTTTCCTGCAAATACATCATTGCGTGATAAAACTAATTTCTTTCTACCATGAAAAATGTAGAAGTTCTTTATACAACCATTACTTCTTGTTTAAATATTATTTTAGTAAGCTATAACTTTCATATTAAAGCATATTTTTATTTTCTGTTTTTACAACTGTTTCTGTATATATACCAAAGCATTCTTTAATGTATTTTCAATTGTCATGAAAATTTCTACCATATTCATATTTTTAAGTAGCTGTAACTCATGTCAATATTATATTGTCAATCATTATTACTACTGAAGTTTTTCAGAGGAGATTATATTACTAGTATTATGAAAAGGTAACTTTTCTGAATTTAAGTTAAATTAAATGAAAAAAAATGGGAAGCAAAAGAAATTCATTTGGGCGCATTTTCTCTAATTTGGAAGATAGGAAATCTATTTTATATACTTTCCATATTTTATTCATTAAAATCAAGAAAAGTAAATTGCTACCAAAAACAGAAAAAAAAATATTGTGCTATAAAGTTAACTTTGAAAACAAAATCTGATCATATTTAGATCAATTGCCATTTCCCTGGGAATGCTCTTGGTCTCTTTCTCTCCCTTCTCATGTTCTTTAATAGTTTATTATTTTTTTTCAATTTTTGTGCCCTCCTATATTATAAAAGGGTTTGCTTTTTATTCAATGTGTATCCTCATCACCAATCTCAGTATAGCTAGTTCTCAATAGATATTTGTTGAGTAAGATAATTCATAAAGTGGAAGATGATTAAAAAGGAAGCACTGTGTTAGGGGGGGGGAGTATAATGAACTATGATAGAGGGATGCAGGTGCCGTTGAGTGGGTATAATGTGAGGTAAGGCATCTAAAGACGTGAGGTCCTATGCCACTGAATCACATACAATGTTGTAAACCAATGTTACCACAATAAAAATAATCCTTAACTAAAAAGAACAAAACATATATTAAACCATGTAAAAAGCAAGAGAGAAACTTCCTCAGTTTGTAATTCACAATTCTTTAGTGCTGGGTTTGGATGTCATACACTAATAACTTTTGCATGCATTTTGAGAAGAATATGTTTAAATTATGAGAATCATCACTCCAATGCATTTGGTAGAGTATGCACTTAACTCCTTGTGCTAAGAATTTCCAGAGACATCTTGATATTTAGATTAATTTCACTTTTTGGGCATTACAGTAATGTAAAAATCTATTAATCTTTTGCTTAATTTGATAAATAATTATGAGATAGTTGGTTACTTCTGGATTATATATCCATGACAATATTCTGGATCTATATGAATATTTAAAAGCTATGACATTCTATAATTTCTTCCTATAAGAAGGGTGAAAATCAGATAAACCAGATAAAGGCAAATGCAAAACAATATTAGGATATATGCCAAAATGTGCAACCTTGTTTATGGTAAGCCCCAAATATACACTGCTCAATAAAAACAGTAAAACATTTTCTAAAGTTAACTCCTTTGAATGGCAATATTTATCGAATGCTTATGTTGATGTGTTGCGAAATTGCTAATTTTAGCACTATGAGGATTGTTACATGCTTTTTTATAATTCATTATGCTAGATTGATATTGCCTAATTTGTTATGTTATCAAGAACAATTACAACTATAAATTGTGTCCATAAAACTAGATATTTGTTTAGATTTATAATATATAGGGGACAGCAGGGTTAACTGAGCTGAAACATCCAAGGAATTTGTTTTTGAAGTTTAAAGCAAGTTGGCCTGTGTGCATAGTATTTCCTGACAAATTTTCAGGGTACTTTAAGAAAAAAATGAGAACACATTTTGTCCATTTTTTTTTTTTCTCTCTGGATTGTTCTGCCAATCTTTTTAAATCCTAGAGTATGTGAGACAATATAATAACTCTCACAGAGTTGTTTGGATAACTTGCCTGTGATGTGACAGGGCCAAATTAAATAATGGGAGGAAACCCTTGACAGCAGATAAGAGAGAGCATTGTTTCTCCATAATAAGTGTCATGATTTCCTAGAAGACATAATATGCAGCAAAGCACCTTCCATTTTAGTGTGTTATAGTCCTTTAGCAAGACTGGAGCCTGATTACCTGTCCTTACCTACCATTAGCAAATCTTTCATGTGAATTGGGCGTTTATCCTCAAATGAGTTTTCTTATACCCTCTTATCCATTCAAATGAAACTGAGAGAATGGTTATAGCAGGCAGGATGTTACAGTAGATGTGGTGGCAACTTAAACTTTGAGCTCAGTTACTTACTTATGAAATTATTAAACCTCCCTTAGCTAAATCTGCTAATCTAAGACTTGAAAGTAAAATTTGAACTTGTGGGCCTCCCCGGTGGCGCAGCGGTTAAGCGCTGCGCTGTGGAGCTGTCGGCAGCGGCGACGCGAGTTCGATGCCCGGCCAGGGAGAATCCCACATGGTGCGGCAGACCCCTCCTGCCTCACCCGCTGCTCCCCTCAGCAGTGTATTTCTGATCTGCCTGTTCTGCTCCCCGCTCTGTCTCTGGTGAACCCTCTCGCCGCCCCACGCCTCTGGCCTGTACCCCAGCTTATATGTATAAATAAATAAATCTTTAAAAAAAAAATTTGAACTTGTGAAATCATTTCTCGTAGCTTCAATGTCTTTGTGTCTAAAACAGAGATAATAAAATCACTGATGAGTTTGTTCTGAGAATTGTGTAAGATACAGCTTGAGAAGCATCTGGTATGCGTCTGGTGCATTATAATTGACAAATCAATATGGACTTCCTTCCCTGTGTTTCTTCAGACATATGGCAAGGTGGATGGCCTCTTCTAGACCAACCCACCATGGTAGATGTCATCTCTATAGCTACTTAAAACCCTGTGTGTCCATCACAGTTACTGAAACAATTTTGCACAAATTCCGATGAATAAATGTCACCTCACTCACAAAAAGTTCTTGAGAAAATAGTAGCTATCAAGAAAGCAACAACAAAAACCCATAGCTGTTGGTTTAATCTAACATTTATAGCAAATATCTTTTATTAATATTTACTATGTGCTGTGTACTTCATTTGAACTCAGTTTATCTTGCACAAAACCTTAAGAGGAGTGTGGGGCAATTTGTTCTGTTTTTCAAATAAGGAGTAAGCTCCCAGAGAGGTTAAATATCTTCTCAAAGATATCTTAAATATCTTCTCAATAATCACACAGCTAACACTGGTCAATAGTGAGATCATTATTGACTAAAAAGGCACTAATCTGTAGTATCTTGGTGTGCTGAACATGAATATAACCCTGAAAAATTTGTATTAGCTCTCATTTTGAAGATATTTCATATAATTCATTTTATATGTTTCACCATGTAAATTTATTGAGTAGGACTGCAACAACATCCTAAATCAGCCTAGGATAATGTAATATTGCATCACATTGCATAATACCACCATGCACACATCATCCAGAATTGATTGCATCATTTTCTGATGCAATGCAATACTACTGCCAGGTGGCTGCTGAAGTAAGCTTATGTCAGCAGTGCACTATCTAAAGCCCTGTCGGGAAGATTGAGCATTGAAAACAATTCAGACTTTGTGCAAGACAGTTTAAGCTACTGTGACATAGAATTGTTACTATTTTATCCATTTAGGCACAATACAGAACAGTCATGCCTCAAAAGTGCATTAATAGTGTGGACAATTTCTGCTCTATTTGTGGGGAAGTGACATTTGTCAACCAGAAGAGAAGTATCACTTCTCAAGTGAAGAAGGCTTATCATCTTTACTTTGGATGCAAAGTTGGTGACCAAGACAAGCCTTGGGCCCCACATATATGCTGTGCTACATGGACAACACAGCTTTCAGAGTGATTAAATGGCAAAAGGCCATCAATGCTGTTTGCAGTCCCCATGGTGTGGAGAGAGCCAAGTAACCACATAAAAGACTGTTACTTCTGCTTGGTTCCTCCTCTTTCTGGTGGAATACAATGCAAAAGAAGTCGAGAATAGTCTACTCAAACATTCCGTCTGCATTGAGATGACCGTTCAACAACTTGCTGCAGGGTGATGCAGAACAAGCATGGAATGCTTTTCGCCTAGTGTCTACAAACTTTCTTGGGAATGTTAGGACAGAAAACTACAAGGAACTAGTAGAAGACATGCTAGTGCAGTATCAGAAACTTGGCTGCAATATGTCTCTAAAGATTCACTTCCTTCATTCCCATATGGATTTCTTCCCCGAAAACTGTGGTATGGTTAGTGATAAGCATGGCAAACATTTTCATCAAGATATCACATCAATGGAACAAAGATACCAGGGAAAATGATCCACTACAATGCTGGCTGACTACTGCTGGACACTCCCCAGAGATGCTCTTGAACAGCTGTACAAGAGACAAGCGAAGAAACCTAAGAAGTAGTCTCTGACTTGATTTTTTGCAGGTATTAACCTGTAATTGGCATGCATTTCATGAAGTAAACATCAGTTTATTGCAGATTACAAAAAACCTAGAGCCAAAATTAGAATTTCACTATAATATTCATGTTGAGCACATACAAATTGATAGGAAATGAGAAATGACTAATTTTATTTCAGTTATATGACTTTTGTAAAAATTTGTTGACCGGTGTAATAAGTAGTTGAAGTAAATGGGCTTGAGAATGCTGTGCTCTTTAATTGTATAATGGGCAGTGATCTGAACAATGCTTTAAGAATATGTGCCTAAAGAAATAGAATTTTGTAACTGCACATTAGATTCATATTTTTCCTCAGTGGAAACGTTTTAGCTGAGACCACTGTTGTCTCCTCATTCTTTCCCAAAGACACACACAAGCTATAAAATCTGCTGTTGCTTTGTTACACTAGGGCATGAAATAGTTCTTTCTCTTCCTTCCATCTTTTTTTCTGAATTGTTTCACTTAGGTTGCATTCCAAGTTTCCATCTTTTTTTGCTCATTTGTTTTTTCCCTCTTTACATATATTAGACCCTTTGCACTATCGGTGATTTTGGCAACTGAATTTTTTATTTACTCTTGTCCTAATTTTCGAATTTAGATTCTCTTACTCCCTGTGTTCTTTATGGCTCAGACACACTATATTATTAGATCATTAATTCTTTGAAAAATTTGATACCTAAAGTTTCTAAATCCAGTGGATTATTTTAATTCATAAAAATTTCTGTAGTACTGCTTGATCTCACTTTAAGTACTCTCTACATATCTTATTTCAATACTTCTTCCCGTCTCATAAATCAGGATCTGTCTTTAGATGTCTGCATCTTCCTTTTACTGAGGTGACCTCAGAGGTTATTTAACATTCAGCATTTTTATTGCTCATTTTTGCTCTCTATGCTGTTAAAGTCACTAACCACTCACACAGATGTTCACTTTACAAACTTTCACATTCTACTTATTTCTCTCATTCTAAACCCACTTCTTACCTAAAACTCAGTTTATCACACTTTGTTCTTCAGAGGCCAGGAATGGAGTCTTCTGCTTCTTTCATTAGAGGCTGGAACAGAGTCCCTCAGCCCCCTCCGACCCTGGCTTATATCCTCTTTTAGGGTGCCCCAGCCCCCAAGTCTGATTGGACCCTTTTCAATCCTGTGGCTGATTGGACCATTTAGCACCAATCAGCTCATAGCTTGCACCTGATTGGCCCATTTCATGATCCAGGAAGTACTCATAAAAGGGTGGTTGCTGGGCTCTGAGCAGCCATAGGCACAACTGACTTGTGGTGGAGCAGTAGGATTAGAGACCACCGCTGCTGCTGGCTCCTCACTAATATTATATATTAATATTAATACTTTATATTAATTCTTTAATATGTACTTCTGAATTCTCGATCATATAGAGAATTTTTGGAATCTTTGAGTGTTACCTTTCTTCTTTCATATAATATGTGTTAACACCCATATTTTGACCTCATAGTAGTAAACAGATATTGAGACGAGGTAGTCACCTAGTACATATTTATTTGAAAAATGATTACATAACTGAATAAATATTATTGACAGAGTATCATATCTTTAATTTTGTGTAATATACAAGCAGAATTATTGCAAAGGTTGGAAAGTCAGACTAGAATTTCTCATTTACTCTCCATGCTAGAACTATGATGATTTTAGAGCAGGGGAATGGATAAAACCCATCATTTTTATTATTACAGACAGACATAGTTTTAGAAAATCTATACTGGGTTTATAAATAAGAGTATTTTTTTCCAATAGACAGTTGAAGAGAAAGAAAATTAATTTTGCATGTGAAAGCAAAACAATTTACTTTTCTTCTTTCGGGAATAAGGAGAAATACCTAATCTGTACTACTTTAAACTGAATTTAGACAAATATTTATTTACCCCCAGCTTGTGACTTTTACCCTAAATTGATTGAGAATGACATGGAGATTGGGTAATATCAGTTACTAGACATTTTTGCCTGAATATTTTTTCTGCTTATGCATCTGTTGAGCTTCTTGTGTGATTGTGTATTTTATTTACTCATGATTGCTGCCTGCTTTCCCTTAATATTTAGAGTCAAATGGTTCTCAGTACCTGTTCCCCCCGATAAAATACTAGTAAGTCATTAATGATGAATTTTTACTTATTTGCAGTAAAACTAAATTCTACATAAATATATACCAGTGGTGACCCTTACATTTTCATTTTTATTTTTCCTGCCTTTTCTCTCCCTTTTTTTCTCTTTCTCTCAATGATACATATATCACTTGAGAGAAAATAATTATTAAATTACTTCATACTTATTTGACTGTCCCTATCACAGATCATTAATTTTTTATATTAGTTCTTATAATGTACTTCTGAATTCTTGATCATATAGAGACTTTTAGGAGTCTTTGACTACTACCTTTCTTCTTTCATCACATGACAAAATAAGTATTTTAGTCTCTTTTAATCCCTCAGGGCAATATTTGGTTTGAGAGATTTGGGATACATACAGCTCTGAACAACTGGGGTCAAAGAAGATCTGATCTATTTCTTTACTGTACTAGAAAACTTTGTAAAATCTTCCAGTCAAACTTATATTGTTAGATTTCTTGTCAGAATATAAGAAAATACTTTGGAAGGATATCCCACACTTTCATTTTTCAGACACTATTTAGTCATTTAACATTATTTGCAAAAATGTTTACTCTGAGCAAGTCACTGTTTATTGCTGGAGCACCGTAATGAACTATAAATAATGCAGTTTCTACCTACAAGGAGCTAATTTTCTAATGAGGGCAAACATTGATTAAATAATTACGTGAATAACCACGATTAGGATTAAGATAAATTCAGTGATGGAGCAGTTCATAGTTCTATAAGAGCTTATTAAGTTACAAAACAGATTTTTATTGTGTGTCTTCTGGGTGCAGGACACATCTCTACTGTGGCTGCAGAACTGAACCCAATTTTTTCTCCCCTGTAGTGGAGACAGTGTTTTAGTCAGACAGACCAGAAAAGTCCCTCCTTGGGCAGGCTATTAAGATAGGAACCAAAAGAAGTGTTGGATGTAAACAGGTGAAATGGGAGACATTAAGAGAGAAAGTGTTATCAATAATGAGGATACTATGTCGCAAGTGACAATGATAATAAAGAAACTGAGTACCTGCAGTGTAAATATAGCGTGGTCAAAGGTTTGGTTGAAGAGCGGGAAGAAGTAAGCTATGCAAGATCCTAAAGAGCACATACAAGAGCTTTGTATTTATCTTCAAAACAATGGTAATACCAAAGTTGTTTTTCTTTTCTACATATTGCTGCCTTTCAGCATAGCAAATAGATTGGAGAAGGATAGAAATCATAGAAAGAAATCCTCCAGCACAATGCTGTGCTTAGTCATGTGAGAGAGAATAGTGGCTTGTATGAGTATGTTGCCATTGGAATGGAGAGAACTATAGAGGTCTAATATATTTAGAGGAGAGTGAAAGACTTTATAATGTATATGGATGTAGAAATGAGGAGATGACGCTGAGGTTTCTGACTTACATTTCAAAATAAATTGGGCTAAATGTCACAGAGATGGAACTTCGGAAGGTCACTTAACATGGTGGATGAGGACAGGGAGTTAGAATTTTATTTTTTGAGCAGTTTTTAGTTTGAGAAGTCTTTCATGTGTCAGTTTGAGTTGTTATATAATATTTGGCTTCCCAGACTTGTAATTTAGAGCAGCTGTGTAGGCTAAAAACATAGTAAACCATCCATATACAAGTGATATTTGAAACCACAGGAGTGAATGAATGGAAGTCATTATCTAATAAGAGAAGATAATGGATGGACTCTTCTTGCCAAAAATGTCTACATGTAATGGCTAAATAGGAGAAAATATAACAAAAGCAGGGAAGTAGTAGAGTTAGCCAAAGATATAGGAGTGAAACAAAAAATAATGTCAGCTGTGATAGCCAAGGAAATAGTGTTTGAAGGAAATGGGTGAGTTGATAATGCTCAACACTACTTTATGATCCAGAAAAAAAAGAGGATGAAGAATATCAATGGCTTTGACTACATGTAGTCATGGTTGAGTTATATCCTAAATAATGAATGAACATTTTTGAGAGAGGGGAAGAGAATGAACATATCACTGAAGAAATACTATGTAATAAAAAATGGGGATGGAGTATCTCATTACTCAATCTCTATATAAAAGTGGATTGAAAAGTATTTATAATTGAAGTCAAGTTTGTCATCAAAAATAAAGGTTAGTTTAAGAAATCAATGGAAGTTTTCAATTCCGTAACACTGAAGAAATGGTTGCAAATATCAATATTTCTGAATTAATACTAATCTTAGTAAAACTTTGACTGTAACTATATATGATTTATTGATAAATTTAATATATCTGTAGGTCTGTTAACATAAGCTAAAAATGATGTATATTTCACAAAGTATTTTAGTCTTATAATGAGATAAAAATAGAGACATTTAAATATATGTTTAATTTGTTCGATTTCATTTCTTCACAAAACCTATTCATTCTATTTTTTTTTAAAGATTTATTTATTTTTATGCATACAGGTTGGGGTACAGACCAAAGGCATGGGGCGGTGAGAGGGTTCACCAGAGACAGAGTGGGGAGCAGAACAGGCAGATCGATGGATATACCCACTGCTGAGGGGAGTAGTGGGCGAGGCAGGAGAGGTCTGCTGTGCCATGTGGGAATCTTCCCGGCCAGGCGTCGAACTCACGTCACTGCTGCCCACAGCTCCACAGTGCAGCAATTAACTGCTGCACCACTAGGGAGGCCCCACAAAACCTGTTCATTCTAAAGTGTTTTAATTTGTGTTTTGGGCACATAGTTGATGAACACCCTTATCTTGATATTTTCATCAACTTGTATCTCTAGGAATGACATGTGCATTCAGTCAGATTTTCCTTTAACAGTAAAATATTGAAATTTACATTTCAAATAGACTTCAGAATGTCATCTATTTTATGGACTTCCTTTTAAGGTCTGATTATATTGTCAGTATTATTTTTGTTATAATATGGCAAAAATCTAATTTCAGAAAGATAATAATTTTCATCAAATTGTACACAGAGAAGAGAAGGAAATATTAATATATTCAATTTGACTTTTTAGTTTAAAACAGATCATAAAATCATTTGACTACCTTGATGTGTTTTTTTTTTTTTTTTAAGATTTTATTTTATTTATACATACAAGCTGGGGTACAGGCCAGAGGCGTGGGGCAGCGAGAGGGTTCACCAGAGACAGAGTGGGAGGCAGAACAGGCAGATCAGAAGTACACTGCTGAGGGGAGCAGCGGGTGAGGCAGGAGAAGTCTGCCGCACCATGTGGGATTCTCCCAGGCCGGGCGTCG
>PVIJ01005467.1:0-50261 GCA_004024925.1 Scalopus aquaticus
TATTTATTTATTTATACATACAAGCTGGGGTACAGGCCAGAGGCGTGGGGCGGCGAGAGGGTTCACCAGAGACAGAGCGGGTAGCAGAACAGGCAGATCAGAACTACACTGCTGAGGGGAGCAGCGGGCGAGGCAGGAGAGGTCTGCCGCACCATGTGGGATTCTCCCTGGCCGGGCGTCGAACTCGCGTCGCCGCTGCCGACAGCTCCACAGCGCAGCACTTAACCACTGCGCCACCAGGGAGGCCCCTATCTCTTCAGATCTTTATTAACCTCCCTGTTTCTGTTTGTTGGTAGGCCTTCTTTAAAATATCTGCCAGTTATCTCAGCACCACATGTATTTTCATCCTCTTTATACAACATACCTAATGACACATATGAAGAATAAAGTCATAGGGTGATATTTCACAGGTTAGATTGATAAAAAACTACTGTCGTGCTACCACGTATGCATTCTCTTCTTCCTCCCTCCTATTTTCATCCTTTTTTTCCTCTCCCTTTTCCTCTCTTAAATCTCTCCTTCTGTCTTCTTTTCTCTACCTGGAAAAATGAATGCTGCCAATCCACTGACCCATAGGAACCACCACCAAGTAAAAAATAACAGTGGAATACAACTGAAAAGCTGCTTTCTTGAGGAAGCACAAATGAAAGACCCAAAGCCAACCAAGATGCAGACAATAAAAATGATGGGAAATTTTACTCTCACCATAAATACAAGATATCACTAGAAGATTTGAAAATTATGGTAGCATTTTGAAGTTACAGTTTACTAATCGCATTATATCTGTTTGTCCCCTGATTTGATATATCTCATATTATGAGCCATATTTTCCTGCTTCTTTGTATGTCTAGCATTTTTTGACTTGATACTAAGCATTGGGTAAATTACCTTATTGACTGGACTTTGTTGTCTTCCCTTCATGCTTGAAGAGTAGTTTTTAGGCATTTAAGTGATATGTAAAACAATTTGATGCATTAATGTCTTATTTTTTAGCTTTGTTAATGCACACATAGACTAGACTTTACTCCAGGGCTATGAATGTATGACGGCTTTTGAGGTTTCTCCTGACAGGTGATCAACACAGTGTGTCACCACTCTACCCAAATGAAATTCAAGTATCTCTCAGTCTCCTGTTAGCCATGGGACTTAGCCAACAACTCCTCTTATTTGTTTTTTTCTTGACCTTATTATCTTTGCCTGACCTTGTACAATTTTACCACACAAATTTCCAGATTATTGTTTACCCAAACATTCAAGTCAACCCCTTTGTGAATTTACAGAATTCTTACAAGACCATTGTTCTTATTCACTTTCACCACTACTACTCAACATAGAATAGGAAATCCTAGCTCGAGCAATCAGGAAAGAGATGGATCTAAATGAGTTCCAACTTGGGAAAGAAGTGAAAGTATCATTAGTTGCAGATACCATAATAATACACATAGAAAACCCTAAAGACTGCACTAAAAAAAAAAAATTGAAACAATAAGTTCAGGAAAGTGACAGGTTACAATATCAATATACAAAAATCAGTTGTCTTATTATATGCAAGCAATAAGCTAGAAGAGAAAAAATCTAGAATTCCTTTTACAATTACATCAAAAAGAAATACCTATCAATAAATTTAACAAAGAAGTGAAGGACCCATACAATGAAAACTATAAGACACTGCTAAAAGTAATAGAAGGCAGAAAGAAATGGAAAAATACTCCCTGCTCATAACTAGAAAAATTTGCACTGTTAAAATGGTCATCTACCCAAAGCAATATGTAGTTTCCATGCCATTCTTCAAAGAAATAGAATAAACCATTATAATAATCAAAACAGTATGACACTAGAAGAAAAACACACAAAAAACAATGGACTAGATTTGAGAGCTGAGAAATAAACTCTTACCTAGATGAAGTTAATTTACAACAAGGAGCCAAGCGTAAACATTGGAGAAAGAAAAGCCTTTTCAACAAACAGTGCTGGGAAATTGGACAGCTACATACAAAAGGACAAAACTAGACCACTCTCTAACACCATACACAAAATTTAACTCAAAATGATTTTGAAGACTTGGGAAATAAGCCTGAAAACATAAAATACATAGGAGAAGACATTGGCAAAATATTCCATGGCACCAGAGTCAATGACATTTTTATAGACTTATCTATAATATTTATAGCAAGAACAAGAAAGTAGAATACAGAATATAAACAATCGGGACTACATCAAGCTAAAAAGTTTCCACACAGTGAAAGAAACCAATACTAAAATGAAAAGACACTGTACTGAGCAGAAAAATAAAATTTCTCACCATACATCTGACAAGAGTTTGATATACAAGATCTGTAACAACAAATACAATTCAACAAAAAGAAAGCAAATAACCCAATCAGAAAATAGGCAGAAAAATAAATTGGCACTTTACCCATGAAGACACACGCATGGCCAACAGACACATGAAAAAATGCTCATAATCGGGCCTCCCTGGGGGCGCAAAGGGTTAAGTCTCAGCACTATGAAGCTATCCAGAGCCACTGCAACAGTTCGATACCCAGCCCCGGAGCTTCCCACATGGTGCAGCAGACCTCCCCTGTCCCGCCTGCTGCTCCCTTCAGCAGTGTATTTCAGTCTATCCGCCTGTTCTGCTCCCCACTCTGTTTCTGGTGAATCCTCTCACCCCCCACCCCACACCTCTGGCTTGCATTCCCAGCTTGTATGCAAACATAAATAAATCTTTATAAAAAGTGTTCATAATCAATTATCATCACAAAAATCCAAAACCACAGTGATACTCCCTCATACCTGTGAAAAAGACTCAAACAAAAAGACCAGAAAAAAGTGTTTGCCAGGATGTAGAGAAAAAGAACATCTTACATCATTTTTGTGAATGTAGACTGATCCAGATCCCATGAAAAATACCACGGGGATTTCTCAAAATATCAATAATTTTAATATTAAAATATTTAAAATACCACATAATCCAGCAATTATAGTACTAGGATTCTACCAGAAAAATACAAAAACATTAATTCAAAGGGATATAAGATTTATGAAGATTCTTGATTTATGCACTCCTATATTCACTGCAGCAATATTTACAATAGCCAGGCAGTGGAAACAACCTAAACACTCAGAGAGATGAGCTAATTAAGAATATGTGGTATATATAAAGAGAAACTCTTTGGGAAAACACGAACGGAACTTGAGGGGATTATGTTAAATGATATAAGACAGAAGAAAGACAAATACCAGATGGTGTCACTTATATATAATTAGGAGAAACAAAATAAAGGGTCAGATAAAGCCAAACCAATAACAATCCCAAGAAATCTGACTATCAGAGAGGAAGGTGAAGCCAGGAGAGCAAAGCAAGGAGGGAGCATAATGGACTACAGTGGAGGACTGAGTGTTTTGGTGGTGGGTGTGGTATGGTAACACCTAAAGTAATTGATCCTGTATCTCTAAATCACATACAATGTTGTGAACCAATATTAATCCAATGTTTTTAAAAAAAGAAAAATATTTCTGTCCTGATAGTTACTCTATTTGAGCCCAGTTTAACTGCTACTCTCACTTGTGGGCATTAAGATAAAGATAAAATATTTCAGAGAAGAGCTATTTCTGTTCTCACAGTGAGCAGTAGTTCGATGCAAGCACTGAGTAAAAACATGATGATATAACAAGTCCCTTGTGGAAATTTAGCCAAAAATAGACAAGTGATAAGCAAGTGATGTATTCAGTTTGTTATTACCATACACTCCCATGGAAGCAACTGCTATGACATCATTAGTTACACATTTATAGCCTTCTGTCTCCAGATAGATGAGGCTCCCTGCTAAAATGAAAATTTGGAAAATGTGCAGAGCGTCAGTTTCCTTACCTTCATAGTTCTAAAGGAGTACCATGAGGCCTTTTGGGAAAATGAGAAAATAAAACTAATATGTATTAACAACACAGTCAAGTCTGTTTTGTTACAAATTCTGATGCTAGAGTAGTATCTTGATTCAGAACCCTGTTCAGCTAGGTCAACTTTAATTAGAGTGGTATTAAAGTCACATAGAAGAGGAACAGATCAAGAAAACAATCCCATTTATATTACATCAAAAATAATTACAAACCTAGGAGTAAAATTAGATAAGTCATGATCTCTATCTTATTTGTAAAATGTAATGTACTTTGTTTTGTGCAAGAAAGATGCTAAACACAAAATGTGATCAAAAATTGCTGAATAAATTGAACTCTTATGGGTTATGTTTATCTTAAAATAGGAAAACTAAAGATCATGCTTAATTAAGACTACCCATCAGCAGCAAATAAAGCAACTCAAATATCTACCTTGAGCTCTATGTAGGTATTTGGTCAATGTATAGAAATATAAAAATCCAGATTATGACTAAATGATCATTACAGGTATCTGTGTAAACAATAAGTATACATTTATATTTATATACCACTTTTCCATGTGCTAACAAACACAGAAAGATATATATCCCAATGGCAATGAACACAGCTAATCTGAGATATTCTCCACTTAAAGGAACAAAGGATTCTTGAAAAATGATTGATCCTGGGACTGAGGCAAAGGAAATACAAGACGATCCTATTGTCCTGTTACGGGGGGAAATTGCACACACAAAAGAAAGGAATATTATTAAAGGACACAGCCCCTAGATTACAGGATCTCCCTTTTGGTCAATATGGGAAAATTTGACCATAAAAATAAATAACAGAGCAATAAAATATCCATAGAATCTTTCACTATTTAACTTTAGTATCTGCCAGTTCTCTCTATTGCAGAAATCCTATGTCCTTTTGAAATGGTAAGTAATTTGAATGAAACATATTATTCATTCAATTATTATTTTCCCTAAGATTACTAATTAATTATAAGAGGGGCAATACTGTGTACTGTATTTTAGTCCACAAATATTCTCATTTTCTCTCTTAATTATTTTGATGTACAAAATTTATGATTTGGTCAGTGGGTGCTCATTCAAGTTGGGCTAATTTGACATGCAATTATGCAGGGTCTTGATTTATGCAATTACAGAGGATGGCTAAGGGTTCTCCTTATTAACATGTTCTATGTTGAATGCTGGAATTTGATATTGATCAGGCAGGAAAGGGATAGTTAGGAAGAAAGATCATGAGAAGGATGTAACTCAAAAAAACAAGGTAGAATTCCACAAGGAAGAATGAGGCTATATCCATTTTAATTGTCTCTACCCTTGATATTCTGTACATTATGGTGTCTTCTGATCATGGGACTAACACACACACCTGTCTTAAGAGTCAGAGACAGAGTGAGAATTCAGGGAGAGGTAAAACAATTGTTGACCCAGGTGTTGTTCCAAATCAACAAAGTAAATGAGCAGATTATCAAAAAACTGCATTAATTACAAAAGACAGTCTTGGGCTGATCCTAAACAGAATTGTATAAGGAGGAAGTTCTGAGAAATGTAGTTCATCCTAGTCTAGTAGTCATAACACAAAGGCACATATTTAAAATTTGACATGCATACATATCTTCTTAATACTATATATATAACCTTTTAATGAAGAAAATAACAAAGTTATTTGTATCTCTTATGATGAAACTAGTATTTGTATCTCTTATGATGAAACTATCATGTATCTAACTGAAACACACTATTTAGGAGTGGAATAGCTGGATCATATCATAGATCGATTTTTAATATTCCCACCAACAGTGCATGAGGGTTACTTTTTCTCTACACTCTCACCAATACATGTTGTTTCTGGTCTTTTGATATGAGACATTCTCACAGGTAGGAGATGATATCTTATTATGGTTTAGATTTGGATGTTATAATTTCAGGTCTTACATCCAATTCTTAATTTATTTTGAGTTGATTTTTATGTATAGTGTGAAATAGCAGTCTAGTTTCATTCTTTTGCATGTAAGTTTTCCTCAGCACCATTCATTGAAGAGTCTTGTTTTTCCATTACATGCTCTTGACTCCTTTGTCATAAATTAACTGTCTGTATAAGTGTGGGCTTATTTCTGGGTTCTCAATTCTATTCCATTGGTCAGTGTTTCTGTTTTTTATCCAAACACCACTGTTCTGATTACTGCAGCTTTGTGTTATAGTTTGAAGTCTGTCAATGTGAGGCTTTCATTATTGTTTTTTTCCTCAGACTCTTTCGTGGTTGTTTATTCTATTTCTTTGAAGTGTGCTTCAAGAGGTTAATACCAATTTGAAGAAATGGAGTGAGAGTGCTCTCTATAGTACCATCTTTGTTCTCTTTTATTTGACCCAGACTTTGTGAAGTATCTAGCTCCTTTGTAAGGTTTCCCCTTTTTCAAGGCTTTGTGCCTCCACACTGTTTCTGTGCCCCAGTATCCCTGGATGCACTGACAGCTCTGTGATCTGTATCTCCTGTCCTGGAAAACAGCCTCCAGGCATTTCTTTCCACTGATCTCCTATTCAGTGAAGTATGAATTTTTTCCAAGTCTCCCCCAATGCAGTCTGTGATGGTGTGTGATATTCCAATGGTATTTCAGTTTCATGAGCTTTGGGACTCTATCAGTGCAGCATCCCTCTCGTTAACTCTTAGATATTTCTCTCAGGAGTGAAACAAAGAAATTCATTCCATTGCTGTCTTGGTGACATCATCTAGATTTTTTTTTAATATACATTCTCCAGATGCAATGGATATTCATCAATCATAGTCAGAGATGTTATATAGCTTTCTCAATTACTGATAGAACACCCAGGAAAAATAAATTAAGCTAAACAATACAATATGGAAATGGCCTAATTTAAGTATAAAAAACTCTTCAAATAACATGATCTTTTTTGAACATGAATGGCACATTTACCGATATGAAACTGTATGTTGGATCATAAGAAAGCTTCAGCCAATTTCAAATGATTGGAATCATGCAGAGCACAAGGCAAAATGCAAATAAAATGATTTAGAAAATGTCTTTAGTTGAATTAGACTCATAACCTAAAAGATTATAAGGTTTTGAATGAAGAAACTAAAATCTAATGACTCACTACATTTTTTCCATACATGCTTTATACCATATATGATAAATTATCCTCTGCATAAATGATAATGGGGCTCATGGACCATAATGCAAAACACTTATTTTGCTGTTGTTTTGTTGGTTTTCCCTCTAAAACACAGTCATTACATACATTCCTCATTCTGAATCTATCAACACTTTAATAGAAAAGAACAATAACCATGGAACTAGTCTATGTTCTTTCCTACTAGAAGTCATGACGCTATCAATTCATTGTCCACTATTCTACACCATGATACTATCGTGTTATGAAGTCAGTGAAAAGAATAATATTGTCAATTGGATATATTAATTTAAATATAATATTGGTGCAATTTCACTATGGAAGAGAAGATATATTTACATCAATCAAGATGGTAATTGACTTTATTCAAACACAGAATTCCCTATTCTAATGAAAGAAAGTTTCTTCTATCACTTTCTTAGAAGTTTGGGTAGTTTATAACTTATAGAAACACATGTTGAATTTGCTATAAGGATTATAGACATATCTCATGACATTAAGATATCTTTAAGTGGCCAGAAAGAACTCCCTATCTGAGTAATTGTTAAAAAGAATTTTCTTTATTTCTAGTTCACATGAAGCAATACAAAGACTGACACCTATAGTTTCATTTTCAAGATCATAACAGCTGTCCAAGATTTTCAAACATACAATTATAAATAAAAGCCTTCTCTGATTTGAAAATGTAACATCTAATCTTGTCTCCCCATAATGTTAGTGCTTCTCATGAAGTCAGAAATTGGAACAAGCTACAAAAAAACTCCGTGGTATACATTTCTAACACTTATTTGACTGAACTGACTGTCACAACATGATTTTTTAAGAGATACTTCTGAATTTTTTTCGTTGGTGAAGAATATCTTAGTACTAATTAACAGTCCAATAAATAGGTAAATACATATGTTTACCCCACTCCCACTCCAGGTCTTTCAAATAATCAATAATAAAGTGATTAAAGTGTCCTTTTCTAATTTTCATATTAATGTAACATATTAGTGTCTATTTTGTAAAGTATATGAGTAATTTAAAAATACATTTATTAGTCTATGAAATACAATTAACAGAAAAAGGTCTAAAACATTGTAATTCTTCCAGAGACAGACTATACTAACTCTTATTCTCACTTCGTAATCTGTAAAATTATTATAGTTAATAGATTAAAAGGAGTCTAATAAAGCATGTTCTCTAGCATATCACCTGCTAAATATTAACTAAGAAATAAATGTTCATTTCCATGAGGATGATATCTGGATGATAATGCAAAATATTAAGGTAGGAGGAGCATCAGCATACTCTATTTTTCAAATAAATGGGACAATATAGTGTAATTCAGAATGGGTAAAGTCATCAATTTATTAATAATACATATATGCACACACATATATATTTGGAGGTTCTGCTCTATGTCTGGCACTGTTCAAGAACCTTGGGATATTGGTGAACTATTTTTTAAAAAGTGTTTGAACAAATGTACAGTCTAGCAAGGCAGAGAGACAGCTGACAATATACATAGTAAATAAAATAATTGCAAGCTATACAGAACAACCTCAGGAGCTATGATACAGAGAAAAATGAAAAGATGCAGGTGATTTTGCCTGATAAGTAATGTATTTGAAAGTGTAATTAAGGAAGCCCCACTGAAAAAATGACAGTGGAGTTAGAACGTGAAGGGTGTGAAGAGTTAGCAATGTAGATATCTAAGGAAAGAGTTTTCCAGGCTGAAGTAAAAGGTCAGTACTAAGACCCTCAAACAGAAGCAAAACTGGAATATTCAAGAAACCAGATTGAAAGAGCTTGAGCATGTGGATGTGTGTAATATGAAACTACCAAAAGGAAAGAAAAGTAGGGTATGAGGTCTACAGGGTAGCCCATTGTAAGAACATAAGCACTCTCTTTTAGTGAAAAGTAGAACCAGTATTAGGACTTTGTGCAGATATGTTTTAGAGTCGCTTGAGCTATTTTAATAACAGACAGTAAAAGGACAGCAAGTCCTTAAACTCCCTAGATCAGTTTAGAGGCTATTTCAGTATTCCAGATAGGAGAAGATGGAGACTGGGACTAGGTTGGTGTCAGGGATGCTGACTGTGTCATTCATGCTCACCACCATGGAGAACTTAACAAGTAAAAGAAGTTTAATCACCACTTCAATTAGCTTTGGATCTAATTTTATCTTCCCACTAAAATATATTCATTTGAACCATATATAATTGTCACTTTTGTAGCTACGCTGTCAACTTTCTATAGTTTCATATAGTTGAATCTCATAAATTCCATTAGGTCAGGACTTCTAAGCTATTTTGTACTCTGCTATATCCCCAGGGCCTAAAAACAAGACCTGATTTTCAGTGGAAGTTTGATAAATATTTGTTTAATAAATTAATGGGCTTATTTTTTAAATGCATTTATATAACACCAAATAGTTCATTTATCAATTCGTTTTACACTTACTAAATATCTACTTTGTGTCAGATATTGAACTAGATATTGAGGAAATGAAGAAATATAAAATGGTGCCTAATTTCAAGGAACGAACTATATAATGTCTTTTGGACACAAATTAATAAAAGTTATTGTCACAGATATAAGGATTATAAGTTTAGAAAGAAGTACCCCTTCCAAAAACCACTATATTTGATTTTAATTCTAATGACCTGGCTGTCAAAGATTCCAAATAAAATGTTTTAAACTATAAAAGCAAACCATGCAAACCATGTGCTTGCTTTCCACTTCATGCCATTCATCCCAAAAGTTTGCTATCAATTAAGACAAATACCATGTATGGGAAGGAAAGGGAATTCTTCGGGTACTGATAGAAAAACAAATGCCATTAATATATACACTTCATAAAAACCGACTCCTACAGAACTGCTCTTACGTATAGGTCATATGCAGATATTGTGTATATACAAATTAAAATATGCAGATATTATAAAGATACAAAAATGCAATATAATCCTATATCAATCCAATTTATCTACATGGGCAGGAAGAAGGCCAAGACAGGTAGGTGGGGACAAGATTTTTTAGAAAAAATGAGACACAAAAAGAACAATGTCAAATAGATGGTTACAAAAACAGGTTGCTATTTTGGTCTGTGATGGTTTCTATTAACTGTGTTCATGGGAATGAAACCCAGAAGTGCTGGTACAAAGAGTCAGGTATCTAATGGAAGCTAGCAAAGGTACATAGCTAGGTATCCTTCCTAAGGTGATGGAAGGAAGGACAAGAGAAAACAGATTTAAGCTTTTTTCCCCCCATTACAACCTTAGACGTGAATCATTGAAAATTTTATTGTTAGAATATTTAGTGACAAGTACAAAAAGTTGACAGGTTCCATCTAGGACTGTTGTGTCATATTGATTTGGAAAACATTAAAATGTGGGAAGTAATGGCAATTCATTTTAATATTTTATACTCATTAAAAGGCTAGAAATGAAAACTGAAATCCTAAAATTTTTTGTATGAGCATTCAAGCTTTAGATACCAAAGATAGATAACAATAAGATTAACACATACACACAAATACACATCTTACCAACTAAGTGTACTTATGCATATATTTGCATTAAAATAATGAATTAGAGGTATGTTATTGACTTGAACACAAGACATATGCTATGGTATATTGTAAAACCAGAATTTTTCAGTATTTAAAAAAGAAACTTTTTACTAGTACCCATTAAATAAATACTTCAAAGGAGAATGCAGAGGTTCCAAGGGGATCTCATCTTCATTGTTTAAATTAGTTTAGAAGAACCATAACAACAGCCTTACATGATAGATAAATAATGCACATTTTTATTTTCCATATTGTATCTAGACTTTCTGCCTTATTTCTCTATTCTTTTTCCAGCTCAAAATCAGTAGAGATTGTATCCAAAAATGTTTTATCAGCAAATACTCTTTCCTTGGGAATTAAGAAAGCTGTAATGCAATGAGGAGAGCATTGAACCTGGAGTGGGAGATGTTGTTCCACTCTTAAATGGGATAGGGTCTCTTGGCTTTTATCTTTAATTTTTTTTCATGTGGAAATTGGGGAATGAAGCCATGTGCTCTGTATTTTTAGGAATTGTTGTCAGAATCGTATGAAGAATATTTAAGGAGATAATCTGTAAACTGCAAGGTACCAAAGGAATAAATATCTAAAAGTCAGTAATAGTGTAGGGAAAAGTAGTAAATTGTCACCTCCTGTTAATGTGATTGATGTTAGCACATCTCATCATGCAGATGAGTCCTCAATACCTCCTAATTGTATTCCATCCCCTCCTTTTAAAAATAAATTCAGCAGCCTATGCTATAATACAAACTAAATTCATGCCATTACAGAACTTTAAATATATTCCACATATAAAAATACACAAGCCTTTCAAATCTCACACAGAAATTAGGTTTGGGCTCAGGTCTGATACCTATTACTCAATATTTATTGAGATAGACATGTGATTTAAAACTAAATGAGGATAGAAAATGCAATCATTATCCATCTATTTGGCATGTCTTCGAAAAGCTATTATAACCTATTTCATTACATCTTTTCATTATGCTATTATAATGCTAATTGAAACTTCGTAATGCTGGAGGTATATAAAAGATTCTTTAAACTATTAGCATACCAGAATCAATTCACTAATACATATATTTTGGAACTCCTATATAAGTTATAGTACAGAATCACCCATGAGAATTCAGAGTCAAGTCCAGTGATTTCCACTCAAGGAGAACTGAGTTGATAATCATGCCTATTTTATTGATTTGATTGTGTAGTTAAGTTTTCGATCAAGTCAGTATTGCACCTCTAGGAAAGGTAACTTGGTCCCACTTGAGTAGGAGTCAAGAAAGGCATGGCTGGTACCTCAGCTTTGTTAGATTTGCTTTTGATGTTAGAAAAAAATGTTAAACAAAGCCTTTTATTTCACAATTTAAATTGTGGGTCAAGTGCAATTATTTTCTTTCTTAGAAACTCTTGTACATGAATTTATCACAATAATTCAAAGTTAAGACATAAAACCATAATAATAGTCCTAATTTGAAACGAACTATTAAAACAGGACAACAGAATTTTTAGGTGAACATTCTAATGTGATAAAGTGGTGCTGACAAATACATTTCCTCCCTAAAAGTTGGATTTCACGGTGATGGATTTTTAAAAAGGAGACTAATGTTTTCGACAAGCCTGAAATGTCTGGAAATGTTCTCTCATTCATTGGAACAAAATGATTTAGCATGAACTTCTGGGTCATGATATACATAATTATTTAGAAAAAATGATGGGACAAATTTTCCAACAGTTATTTTTAGATAAGGTAAATGTGCTTAGTATAAACTTAACTAGCTATGCTTTGTGTTCTACAGAATATGTAACATTATTTGTGAATTTAACGCTTATAAGTTATTAAGTTTGTAAAATGTCATAATGTTTCAAAAATCTACCTGAAAATTTAATCTGTGCATATATACTTATGCATTTAGAAGATGCATTATACAAACAAATATTAAGAACAGAGATAGAGATGTTTTACCAGTTTGACAACTGGCTAATCATTTCAATTACCTGAAAGTAATGTGCCAATAGAATTAATGAAGCTTTGCATATTGAAATTTCAAAGTAGTGAATAAGTAGCAGCTCTTACCAATTTATTTTAAAATATACAGATTTATAAATTATTTTTCATAAAAAGAAAATAAAAATATAAATTGTCAAGTTTTAAAATACATGATTTGGATTTTATTTTTTACTACATCAAATAAAAATGTTTTTAAGTTAGCATTTATATCCAAATTAAAAAAAAAAACATGCACATGTTTTTATTCAATAGCTAACCTCTAAGAATCAAAAATAATGTTCTGAATTATGTTTCTAAGGCATTTCCAATAGCATTTCTGTTGCTCCAAGTTTTTCTTGAAAAATACATTAATATTAATTGAAAATCACTGTATGCCTTTAAAAATTGCCTAACTCCCTCCCTGATGGCACAGAGGTTAGGTTTTAGTGCTATCATACTATTGCCACATGACCTGAGTTCAATCCCCAGCCAGGGTGCTAACCCACATATGGCACTGCAGACCTCTCCTCTCTCACCTGCTGCTCCCCTCAACAGTGTATTTCTGTAGATCCACCTGTTCTGCTCCCGTTTCTTGTGCATCCTCTCACCCCCCTCTGGCCTACACCCCAGTTCTTCTATGCATAAATAAATAAAATCTAAAAAAAAACATGAATGACCTAACTCAACTGGTCTAAACCCCACAGCATCAATAATTACAGGAACAAATTTACTAATCACGCCCAAATGTAGCCCAAGGTAGATAGCCACAGCAAAACCAGGTTAGTCTCCAAAGGAGATGAAAATCTAGTTAAGCTCATATTCACAAATTAAATAACGCTTTGATGCTCACTATAGAAAGTTCATTAGGGTTCCCAACCATAACCAGCATACCCAGAAATGTGAATTAAACAAACAAAAACACGTTAGCTATATGGAGGGTTCTATGAAAAGCACTGAAGTATCCATGGCAAAATAAAAAAAAAAATGCTCCAAGATAGTCTCCAACATGTTAAGAAACAATCTCAAAGTACCAGTGGGATTTGAAGGTTGAGCAAACACTTAAAGATAAATGAAATTATTGTCAAACAGGAAGATACAACACAGCTGCCGTTTTTCCCCCAAACCACCAGAGTCCTGAATATAGTATGATAACTGTCCTTCTCAAAGGAAGAGTCAGGCCTCACTGAGAAAATACATTAAATACATAACGTAACTTATCATGACAACATTTTTTTAGTTTACACAAGAAAAAAGTGAGGTCAAAAAATTTGAAAAGCCAAAGACTAGGCACAAAGATGCATTGCTGCTCAAAAGTAGGTTCAGATCTTACACTGGGTATAGCAAAATACAAAGCATTTTACATAGCTGTGAAATAAATGCTATTTAAACCATTATGTTTTTTCTCATTAGGATAGTTGGTTGTTTTACATGTAAATTTGCAGTCACTTCAAGAAAAGAGTCTATTTTGCAATTTTTCTTCATTGAATTTTAGAAAGTTTAACTGTGAAAATCACATTGTTCTTGCAGTGTCAGCACCTAGGTAGAAAATTTAATAATATAAGTCATCTTTTCTCTAGGAAGAGTCCACATTGTAAGCTACTGAACATTACCTATGACATACTGTGTTGTTCACTTATATGGAAAATATGTCAAGCATTAAAATACTAATTTATAAGTATGTGAAGAGTTTAACAAAAGCATTAATTGAATTAAAAATATGTGTTATAAAACATGCTGGTCAAATATAACACTTGCCTATTTACTCTATTGTTAATTTTTTAACCTGAAATCATGTTTAAGGGATTTGAGGACAGACATGCATATAAATCAAATGAAATGTACTGATAAATTAACAAGGATATACATGTTTCATAGCCCATAATTATTGAGATTTATAAAAATAATATTCATATTTAAGGTGAGGAGGAGCTACTTCACAAGGCTACATGTCATTAAAAATGGAATTAGCTGGGGCCTCCCTGGTGGCGCAGCGGTTGAGCACTGCACTGTGGAGCTGTCGGCAGTGCGTGATGCGAGTTCGACACCTAGCTGGGGAGAGTCCCACATAGGTGGGGCAGACCTCTCCTGCCTCGCCCGCTGCTCCCCTCAGCAGTGTATTTCTGCTCTGCCCGTTCTGCTCCCCACTCTGTCTCTGGTGAGCCTTCTCACCGCCCCACGCCTCTGGCCTGTACCCCAGCTTGTATGCAAAAATAAATAAATCTTTAAAAAAAATGGAATTAGCCATTAAGACTGAGGGAAGACAGAAAGCAGGAAGGGTATTTCATATTATGGTTTGCAAGAAATAAGTATTTTATCTTCACCCAGAGTTCTGGCACAATTTTCCTCTCAAAAGCCTTGAAATTTCCTGAGTGGTGAGGGTGATAAAGGTGTTTCTTGTTATATACAATGAGGTAAATTTTAGAGAAGCATCTCAGTATTAGGGCTACTTGCCAGAAGACCAACTATATGGTAAGAGGGTTGGAACATCTAGTCAATGCTGACTTCTGGGAAGAAAAGAGGTGATAGAAGTTGAGTTCAGTTACCAATGGTAAACGAGTTTATCAATCACAACTATGTAATGAAGCCTCCATAAAAGTCCAAAAGAAGGGTTTAAGAGAGTTTCTGGGTTGATAACGTGATTTGGGATGACTAGTGAGCCTAAAGACAGCATGGAAGCGCTGTGCCTTTTCCTCAGTCCTTTTCCTATGCATCTTTTCCTCTAATTATTCCTGAGTAATATATCCTTTGTAAAAACAAAACAAAAAAATTAGCGGTCTAGTGAATAAATGGGTTAGGTGAGTTCTTTGGGTTGTTCTAGAAAATTAATCAAACCTGAGCATGGTTTCCTGAGGATATCTGATTTGTAGCAGTTCAGCCAAAAATGCAGTAGAAAGTGGTTTGGGAAGATTGAGACCTTAACCTGTGGAATCTATTGCAATCTCCAGGAATATAGTGTCAGAATTGAGTCCATTTTTGGACAGTCTGCTGGTGACTAAGAATTTCTTGTCAGTGGGGGAAGTCTAAATATACAATCACAATGAAAATTGTTCTCAGGGGCACCCAAACAAAACACACATTGAAGGAATGACAATAAGGGTGCTTCTAATGAAAAGTAAACTGTTGGGTCTGAACTACAGTCCCTTGATTTATAAAGATGTGTACTCAGTTGCAAAGAAAAATCTAGTGCTAGATATCATTCTAACTCATGACATTTTTCAGGTGAGTTTAATGGAAGATTTTTTTTCATTGTAAAAACATTCCCATTCTACAGAGTAAGTTACAATTTAAAAAAAAATAATTCAAATGAGAGAAATTTAGCATGGAAATATTTTTTAAAGAAATAAGAACACATAATTGAAATAAATGGAACTACAGAGAATGTTTTGAAAATTGTTTTTTCCTTCTTAAAAGAAACCTCTGAGTATTTTTTGTTAAAATTTTGACATTTTCATGTCTGATAAATTGATAGATGACATATATGCGCTATTAGAAATATATTTTACATATATATATAGAGAGAAAGAGAGCAAGTGAGAGAAAGACAGACAGACACAATCTACTGTGAAAGAAGCTCTTGTATACAAAAATGTAGTGTTGATAGTGAGACAGTGGTGTGGACAAAACAGCAGAAGACTCCATATTAAAACACATGGAAGTTAATTTCTGAATTCAGTACTACGGAGTGTTATGGGATTAAGAGGGAGAAGAAGTGTATATATAAAGTTTCATTTCATTTTCCTTGACATTAAAAAATACATATACATACAGAAAGATGAATTACTGATGGCACATAATATAAATAGATTAGATAATAATTGCCATAGGATGAGACTGTTTCTCAAGTGATCCACATAACACTTACTGGTTCATCACACTGAAAAAATCTTTTGATATTAAACACAACTGTGAAATGTGTCATCTGTTCTTTAGTCTTGAATCTCATGATTCACATTAACATGCTACATTTCTCAATCTGAAAATTCATATATTAACTAAGCCTGTTTAATTTTAACAGGATATTTTCCAAATTGATTTAATGATGGAACACCTAACATCTGTAAACATTTTGTGTTAAATGTTTTTTATTCCCTACACATTTTAGGAAAAGCCTCTAGAGCATTGAAAAATTAAAAAAAATAAAGGCTCTCTTTGATTAGTTTTAGTCAGGTATCTTTGTGAAGTTGGAACTTCACCTGAGTCTTTAAAAGGCAAGGATTTTGGTAGAAAGTAGAAGGAAACTGGGAAAGCATCATAAGTTGATAGAAAAGAAACCTGAAATTTCAACTTGGACTTTCATAGGAACCGTAGCACTCATTCCAATATTGAAATCGGTCTTGTAGATTCCAATCCTTTCCTTGTATATTTCTTATAATTGGAGGATTGATTCTTTATTCTGAAAAACTATTAAATTCATTGTCATAGTTCTGCAAGCAGGAACTAATACTTTTCCCTTGGCTATACATACTCTCAGAAGACTTGTTTTGTAAGCTAAACTTGCTCATATTTTAAAACATCTTCCCACATCTCATTTTTCCTTGTACATTCACAAGTCTTCCTTGTTATCATGTTCCTCAGCATTTTGAAGACCCAAAGAGCACAATGTAGTGAACTTTTGTGGAGGAATACACAATCAGTCTTGTGAAATATAATACTCTATTGATTAAGAGAAATCCATATATTTCAGATTTTAATTCTTTCAGACCTGCATCCACTGCCAGGTTGTAGTGTATGAAATAATGGGCTATGTTTTTCAAGATGGATAAAGAGAGAATGTCTTTAGAGGATGCCCTCTAAATTCGAATAGGAAGAAGGAATCATCCACACTGTCTTTTACCTGAACAAAGACAAGGAGCCATATCTATTCCATTCCATTTTGTAATATAAAGATCATCTCACTAGGCAACCATAGGAATAGCAGTGTTAAGAGTCATGGATTATGATAATATAATGGGTGTGGTGATCAAGAAACAGGACATTCTAATTTATTTGGGTATAGTAATTAATATTTGATTTGTCTGTGAAGTAAATCTTATGCCAGAATCATTGCCTCCTATGGGTTTATACATTCATCAATCAACAGATCAATCTAGAGATGATACACTAATCTGGAGTACATGAAAGAAATGTTTCTGAGTTAAGTAAATCAAGAGTATGGATACAAAGTGATCCATTTAGTATAACAAAAAAATCTATTTTGTGAATATTTTGAGATACTTAGCTATAATGGGAGCATCTTGGTACTGATGAAGAAGACTTTAATCTCCACACTGACTATTTCTAGATCACCTTGCTATTCAGACACTGACATAGAAGATAAAATACCCATCGCCATCATGACCCACACTGCTGGGGTGCAAGTAACTGCTAAGATAGGCGCTAACTCAATGGGGAAAATAATCAAGTTTTACTCTAAGATCATAGTTCAAATTTATTTTTCACAAATTTCTAACTTCACTTTTTGAAGTTATGCAAAGACCCAATTCATAAATGTTTTAAACCAAAAAAAAATTAATAATAATAAAAATAAACTTTTTAAACCAAGAGTAAAATTTTCCTGAGTACAGGTTACTGAAGATGAATTAGAGAAACTTAACCTGCTCATAAAGACTTAGGAACAAAAGATACGTAAACTAAAAATACATAAAGAGAATTATTTAAGAGTCACGAGGTTTGTTTTATCTGACCTGAATTGCTCTGGGATCTCCAGCTACCAAAGGCTCCTCCTGGGAGGTTATACATAGTTTGGGAGAGAGATACCTTAACCCTTCCAGTTCAGTGGTCTTTCCTGCCCACCAAAGTACTCTTTCTGCCCTGTAACACCAACTGGCACCCCATAGCATAATAGACACTGTGAGGAGGGCTCTGCGCCCTCAGCAGATGGTGTGTGTTCCAAGCTCCCTGAAGTCCTGTCAACAGCAATGTCTACTCTTTCAGCTGTGCAGCCAAAACAACTTGTTCAGCTGTTGTCTTAATGGCATGAGGAAAGCTTTAGCTTTTACAGAGGTTGTTAGGTGAATGTATTCCCGAGGTGCCTTGTTTACCTTATTTTAGAGGCTATTTTTATAACTTCAGAATGAGGGAATCTGAACATCTAGGATGAGAGTCAGAATTTCCATTTGCTTTAACATTAAAGTCAGAGTCAAACAGCAGTTACAAAATTTTTTTTTAGGATGCAACATGACCTATCAAGATTCCATCAGCCAGTTTATTTGCCCAAAGCTGCTTCTGCTGCAGAAAAGAAAAAAGGTGGATATGAGTCATTATTAGGAGGTAATATGTTTTATTTAGAAACTACATATTTATTTATTTTTTTTAAAGATTTATTTTTTATTTATACATACAAGCTGGGGTAGAGGCCAGAGGCGTGGGGCGGCGAGAGGGTTCACCAGAGACGGAGCGGGTAGCAGAACAGGCAGATCAGAAATACACTGCTGAGGGGAGCAGCGGGCAAGGCAGGAGAGGTCTGCCGCGCCATGTGGGATTCTCCCCGGCCGGGCGTCGAACTCACGTCGCCGCTGCGGACAGCTCCACAGCACAGCGCTTAACCGCTGCGCCACCCGGATTTAATGACAACCTCAGGCAAAAAGACAAACACAACCTGTCCAATGTTGTTGATTAAAAAAACAGTTCTCTGGTGGCACAGGGGTTAAAGTCTCAGCCTATCAAGCTATCACCAGCCACTGTGGCATGAGTTCCATACCTGGCCAGGGAGCTTCCCACATGGCGCAGCAGACCTCTCCTGTCTCGCCTGTTGCTCCCTCAGCAGTGTGTATCAGTAGATACAGCTGTTCTGCTCCCTACTTTGTCTCTGGTGAATCCTCTCACCCCCTGCACCTCTGACCTATACCCCAGTTCTTGCATGCATAAATAAAAAATAAATCTTAAAAAAAAGTTCTCTACTATTTAAACTTCTTTCTCATAAAGGCAAACTGCAAACATTTGTGACTACTGTTGGCAATTACTGGAAATAACTACTTTGTTTTACGCACTTTCTGAAAGAACTATTTTGAAATTTACTCATGTCCATGTTATTCATTACTGACATATTTTATATTGCTTCTTCTGCAGTTCTAAGTTCTAATTTCTATCTCAGTTTTAAGTGCACTCTTCTCTACCAAATAGAGTAATGCCATGTACAAACGCATAAATTCTCCTCACATTTCCAGCTAAAAGACTCAATGGTTCACCCATCTCTCCCTACCTAATTCACTGCACCTGATCATGGGAGGCTTCCAAATTTAAATTAATTGCAATTAATTTTCAATACACTGTGAATGTTCCAAAGTCTTTTGGGTCCTTTGGAGAAATATTTTAAGGAAATTAGCCAGAAGATTATTAATAGAATTTGCAAACATGTTGTGCAATTCAAGTTCAGAACACCATATAGCATTAAAAATATGGCCATTACATATCCTGACAAGATAGGTGTGAAGTTTCTTAATTTCTAACACTACAAAAGCTCAGTTTTATTTGAGATAATGGCTATATCAAGTCAACATCACATGAGCTTCATTCTAGTCTGTCAGCAGTTCTACTACAACTCCTAAATTTTCTTTTTAGTTTTGGACTTTCTCCTTAATCTATATTGATCATATTTTCCTGTATTACATTTCTTCACTTCTTTACATTTGACTGATTATACCAGCATATGACCCCTGGCATCTGGTCCACTGAACAAATAGAGACTTTCTTTTTTTCAACTCAGTATTCACATTTTTTTTTACAATGAATTTGAGGTTGCTATTTGGAAGTAACAATGGGATAATATATACATAGAAACGCAATGAGGCAGAGAGCATATTATTTCTATTTGAAAAGTCTCCTAATTTTCCCTATACATTTTCTCATAAAATGTGTCTTCAGAAAATCAAAGAGCAGGGAAAGTTAGGAGTAAGAGAAGCTAAGAGCTTTAAGAAATTAAAAAGGCTACATTTCAAAATTAGAAATAAACAGGAGACAAATCCCTTTCTATGACTTTTACATACCCTTTAGGGTATTTATGTATACCCTTAAGCTCACTAACATGCCATTTTGCTTGGTTTAAGGAGTGACCTTCAGTGAACAGACACTGACAAAAATGTTCTCTTATTTGTTTCATTCCATGGTAAATAAGATCTCAACATAATTGTCTAATACCAGTTATAAATATGTTGTTTACATGCTATTATTTTCTAAATATACATACTTGCAATATTTGTTTATCTTTTATAATTCATTATCTGCACCACAAAATATACCATGATACCACTTTCAGGAATAAACACACATCATATTAAAGTACTGACTCTGAAGAATTCTTAAGCTTACCTTCCACTTAGTCTGGAAAATTCTAAATAACTAAAAAAATCATATTTTGTAATGAATTGGGCTACTTTGAAATAAAATATATTCTTCAGCTGCATTGTCCTTATGATGAATAATTAGAAAAACTTGGGAAGGCTGATATGAATGTCATAGAAAATATGTTCAACATGGCATCTTTAGAAATAAACATTTGTCAACTGACTTGCTGGTCAGATAGTAGGTGTTGGACCTTAGGAAATTTATTTTTTTATCAACCTTCCATTTCTGTAACTGGTTTGATGTATTACTAGTTATATGTACTAACTATACTAAGTCTTAGGATGTGTGTTTTCAATAAGCTTTGAGTATTTCCTGTGTATCTACTTTGAATCCCGATCATAAATAGGTCCAGGAAATTAGTACACTAAACCCTGTTTCATCAGATTTTTTAATGACTATAAAATTAAATATTAAATAATAAGTGATTGAAAAGAAGCTGCATGGAGAAAAATACTAGCAATAAATACACAAGTAACCGAATCTGCCTTTTCTGCATGGTTTAACTATGAAAATTACTTCCTGAGACTATCTATATTTTACTTCATACCTGTACCAACTTTTCTTTGTGATTTGTTATGATGTCTACTTTATTGGCACTTGTGGAGAAACAGCTGGAGTATAATATTTGTACAAAGATTTTCTTTCATGCATCCTAATACAAGAAAAAATGGAGATAAGGTAAGAGGAATGCCTTAAAGTTTTTATTCAGATGTAACAATATTTTTCAACAATGTGTTTCATAGCATTGAAAACTATGTCTGGTATTATATTTTCTGTAGTATCTGTAGTCTGTAATGTGGCATACTAGATATTCTGAAACCACCCCTCCAAAAATAAAATATCTAAAACAAGGTTGATAAAGTATATATTAAGTTATTGGTGAAAATGGTAAGAAATTTTGAGAAATGGAGAGTGAGGAGGAAGAGAAGGAAGTGGGATATTAAAACAGACATAAATGCCTTTTGGAGAAATTGACAATCCAGAAATTTGTATGTTGTGGAGTTTCACTTTTTGAATCTATGGAGTGGGGTATTAATTAATTCAGGGACTTATACATAAAGCTAAGACTACTAAAAGACTAAAAGAGAGAGCCAGGAGTGTCTACATCTCCGCAATAAAGAATATAAGGTCCCTTGTCTGACTCTATCTTGGTAGGGACAGGTGTAAAGTAGCATTTTAACACTCAGCAAGATTGGAAACT
Organism: Scalopus aquaticus; assembly: GCA_004024925.1. NCBI lineage: Eukaryota > Metazoa > Chordata > Mammalia > Eulipotyphla > Talpidae > Scalopus > Scalopus aquaticus. The sequence continues at coordinate 22,140 of PVIJ01005467.1, forward strand.
GAATCAAAAATACATATGCAATAAGAAAATAATAAATTTGTTCTTCTTAAATTACCTGAAAGTAGTTGTCATATGGAAACATCAAAAGAAAATGAGATAGGAAAAAGAAACAATGATGAGAGCAAATTTCCATAACAATGAAGTATTAAAAAAAAGGGAAAAAGACCAAAATCATGAAAGAATGAGCATAAGTATATTATTCTCAAAATTTTGACATAAAAATGGTTCAAACCTGAGGGGAGAAATCAAATAATATCCAATAATTAACACAAAGAAAATAATTTTACTTTAAAAATTTTTTAAATCCTAAAAAATCATTCTTAAATACATGTAAATGTGTTTAATCTTCCCTAAAATAGACTTTGAGTTAGAATTACACTGAAATATTATATATCACTGTCTAAATTCGCAAAAAATTTAAAATCTGTGAACACTTACGGATGAAGTTAGGAGAAATACAAACTTTTATATAGTGCTGGTAGAAATTAAAAACTTTTGAAGAAGTTGGCAACATAAAACAAAACTGCATATTTATTTAGCCTGTGACCTAACAATCATACCTTTATGTTTTTACTCTTAAATTATACCTCAAATAATTAAAAGCGTATGAAATGGGGACAAACTGCATTTACAAATATTTAAAACAATCTGAATAGACATACACAGGAAATTAATTGAATAAACTATAAATAAACACAACAGAGTATTTTTAAAAAGTGAGAACAGTCTTTTGAGACTATGAAATGGTCTGCAGAATATATTGCTAGTAAAAACAGCAAAGCACAAAAGCCACTTATATTTAAGGACAGTAAGTGAAACTACTGTATGCCTGTGTATACATATATATAACAAAATAAGAATAAACAAATCAGCAAAGATGAAAAAAGGAAAACTGATACAAATGAATCTAAGTTAGATATCTTACAAAACTACAGAGAAAGTAAGAGTGTAGTTTTTAATTAAGTTCTATATCATAAGAATTCAACATGAATTTATTACTATTTCTCTATATACCTATCATAAATGTTATGCATATTAATTTGAATATGTGTTTACTTTTATAATCGTAAAGAGAGATTCTTTGAGTGCCATGGAGATCATTGTAAGTATCCAGAAACTATTCAATAATGTAGGGTTGTAGTCACATATTATATATTCGAATTCTGTTATGCAAATTCCTTAATATATCATGATTGAGCTCCTGATTATTCAATGATTTTTAAAAAGTATCTGTCCAGCAATGCCACTGTGAGGATACAGTGGTTATTAGTCACAAACCGCTTAGAATAGAAGTATCAAACACATAATGAGATTGATAAGTATCAGTCAGTAATCATTGCATATAAGCCATTTCTCTGGAGCTGCGCTCCATCAATCTGTATCTAAATATTAGTGGCGGTTGAAAGCAGTATTTTAGTAATTACATTCTCTAATAGCAAAGAACTGTGATACACAAAGTGGGGGTGTAAGTCAGTATCACTGTTAATCTCTTTAAAATTTTAAATAATTAAAATATACACATCACTAAATAAATAAATAAAACTTGGACATCAGCAAAAAACTACTGAAAAGAAGTTGTAGATACATGGTCCAAGTCTGTATGAATTAAAAACTGTCTTATATGACATTGATAAGTGCTTCTTTTTTTTAATTAGGCAACTTCCAGACTTTATTCAGATTATACTAGTTTTTAATTAATGTCCTTTTATTCTGTTAGAAGGTCCCATGTAACATTTAAGACGCGTGCCTCTTTAGTTGCCACTGATCTGTTAGTTTCTCAGTCTTCAGTTGTTTTTCTTCATGACCTTCGCCATTTAAGAAGTACTTGTCAGGTCTTTTTTTACAATTTTTTAAATTTACTTTATATCCTTTACATTATTATGTATCACCCCATAAGTTTCCCACCACCAATTCATTCATGAACCATCACCATAGTCCCTTGCGCTCTTTCTCCTCTATTTTGATCTCTCTTCCTCCCCCTCCCCTGTAGAACATCTCTTATTTGTGGTTGTCTGCTAGTTTTTGCTTTTGTTATGTTTTGTGTGCTATTTTGTCTTTCTGATTTCTTGTTTGACTCTCTTACAGTCCTCCTTTAAGTGATACCATTCAATATTTTGCTTTTTCCTTCCGGTTTATTTCACTGAGCATGGTCCCTTCTAGCTCTATCCATGTTGTTGAGAATTGCTGAATAGTACTCCATTGTATACATATACCACATTTTCTTGATGCAGTCATCAATTTTGATAAGTACTTCTTATTAAGAAAAAATACTGAGGAAGTATTATAGCTGAAAGAAAATATCACCATGGACAGAGAATTGAGATGTCAATAAAATTAGAATTTTATAGTTTTGCTTCTATAAATTAGAATGATTCTTTACAAACAGGGTTGTTGTGATAATTAATGGAGATAATATACAGAGAATACCAGTTTATTATTAATACTTACTGATGGCCATTATGATTTGTATTCCTATAGACTATTACAAAATATATAAAACAAGAATATGGCTTATTAATAAGAGATGATAAATAATTTGAATTATATTTAAATGAGATATATCATGTTGATGGAATTTTAAACTCTACTTTTAGGACCATTAGACCAAAAATTCGTTAAAATTAAAAAAAAAAAATCACCTATTTTCACAAAAGTAATTCAAGGTCTCAGAACAATTTCAAATAATGGATTTATGCTGCTGCCTAGCACACGTAAATGAGTGCCCTTGTGAAGTGAAAGATATTCAAGCATGTTTATCTTAAGTCTGCAACTGCATACAGATCAACACCTCTCACTCATTAACATACATGACTCTTGCTTGAGCATTCATTTGCATGCTCTTATAAATGCTTCTTTTTTTCCTCACTGTTCAAACAGCCAATGACCTCTGTAGTCAACAAGAAAATTAGAAGCAGGTGGAAACTTATTTTTAATGATGTTGAAACTAAACTGTTAACTTAAATCTGAACTTTTTTTTTGTAGTACTGTCTTAATGCCTGACAAGTATTAATTATGTTGAAGTTAGACAAAGACGGTGACTTTCTCAGTGTCTCTATCAAGCTCCATAACTAACTCTATGCTTTCAGACTGAATTCATGTGTTGAAGATATCCCTTCTTTATCAGTATTCTACTTTCTCCTGGAGTCTCCAGTTTATAAACCTGCAACTTTTGGATTTAGCTGATATCCTGGCAATCTTACAAATTTACCTAGATTATTATTAAAGAAATTGATTAAGGACATTGATATAGGATTGCAAGCTTTTACTTTAATGAGTGTGTATTAGTGGATCAAAAATAGTTTCAACATCATAAAGGATAAGTAGTAGCATTATTTTCTGTCCTTTTTGCTTTAGAATCTACTGAATTCTATTTACTTGAAATAACCAAATTTCCCTGAGAAATCATCAATTTTTGTTTCAGCTTTTTATTTCAAGAGTATAATGAATTAGGGCCTCCCTGGTGGCACAGTGGTTAAGCGCTGCCTTGTGGAGCTGTTGACAGCAGCAACGCGAGTTTGATGCCCAGCCAGGGAGATTCCCACATGGTGTGGCAGACCTCTCCTGCCTTGCCCACTGCTCCCCTCAGCAGTGTATTTCTGTCGATCTGCCTGTTCTGCTCCCCACTCTCTCTCTGGTGAACCCTCTCGCCACCCCATACCTCTGGCCTGTACCCCAGCTTGTATGCATAAATAAATCTTTTTTAAAAAAGAGTCTAAATGAATTAAATAATAAAGAATACCAACTGCAGTCATACCTAAACAATCTGCAGGCAAATTATGTGATTTGTGAACCCAGTAAATTTAAACTTCGTAGAGTTTCGCTACACTATTTAATATAGGTGTATTCTATGATCTCCAATACCCAACAAAAATATGCTCAAATTAACCAAAGTCATCTCAACATGTATTATCTAAATATATGAAAATAAAGGAAAATGACTCTGTATTAATCCAGTTTTAGATTTGCCACACTCCCTTGTGTTACTTTTAAGCAATTAAGTATTCATTATACTTTATATCTCAACGATTCTATTTACCTATTACAATTATCATTTGAATGAACATTTACTATTATCATTATTAAGATTAACTCTAAAAAAATAAAACAATTGCATTGTCAATACTAAAAAACAAACACTGTTATGGAAAAAAAATCTTATAAAATTTTCAGCTTTCATTTTAAATAATCGACAATGATTTGCCCATAAAACTTTATACTATACTCTAAAACCATCTTGACTAATATTTTGTCAAACAGACTGATTATTTTCAGTTACTACATTATTCAGTATTGTTTTAAATACCAAATAGTTATTCGACATAGTTACAGAGCTTGATAGAGACAATGAGACAATGTACTGAACAATACATTATGCAATATTGTTTTCAATATTTTTACCTACATATAACATTTAAAATGTATACATGAAAACACACCACAAAAGCTTTTTTTGGTAATGTATTGAAAACTTCTGAACAATAAACAATCGTATTTTATGTTAGGTTTATGTATTACATAGTTTGCAAATAATCTAAGGGCACTTGAAAGGAAAGAAAAACATTAAAAGATTTCTTAATTACAATAAAAAATCAATATCATAAGAAAAAAGGTTTAGAAAATCTGATGATTAAAATGGCTAACCTATATTTTCTATTGAGTTTCAAAATAAATAACAGTCTATTGACATTCAGAAGAAAAACAAAAAGAATATATTGGAAATCCTAGCTAGAAAAATAAGGCAAATGAAAGATACATAAAAAGGAATCCAAATTGAAAAAGAGGTAAAATCATCACTATTTACAGATGACATGTTTACATACATTAAAAAAACCCTAAAAACTCCACTAAAAAAATGTTTCAACAATAAATCAGTATAGTGAAGTGACAGGCTACAAAATCGATATGCAAAAATTGCATTCCCATATACAAACAATGATCTAAAAGAGAAAGAAATCAAGAAAACAATTCCATCAAAAAGAACTTAATACCTACCAATATACTTAGTGAAAGGGGGGGGGAAGATCTGTACTAAGAAAACTGTAAGATACAGTGAAAAGAAATAGAAGACACAAAGATGTGGAAAGATATTCCCTGTTCATAGGTCGGAACAAACAACATTGTTAAAAAGGATTATCTCACCCAAAGAAATACTGAGATTCAATGCAATTCATATCAAAGATTCAATGAAATTCTGCAAACTAATAAAACAGGTATTACTGAACTTATATTCAAACACAAATGATCCTGAATAGTCAAGGTAATCCTGAGAAAAATGAATGAAGGCATCATACTCCAGACTTCAAGCTATACTACAAACACCCTGGTATTGGAATAAAAAAAGACACACAGCTCAATGAAACATAATTGAGTCCAAAAATAAACCCACACTTACATGGACAGTTAAACTATGACAAAGATCAAGAGTCAAGAGTATATAGTGGAGAGATGAAAGTCTCCTTAACAAATGGTATTGGGAAAACTAGACAACCATATATAAAAGAATGAATCTAGATCATGATCTCACAACGCACACAAAAGTTAACTCATAATGGATTAAAGAGTTGGAAGTAGAGCCCAAAGACACAAAATATATAGAAAGAAAGAAAGGCAAACACTCAGTAACACTGGTTGCAGTGATCTCTTTGAGAACTGGACTCCAACGGAAAGAGAAAAGCAAAAACAAATGGTACTACATCAAACTAAAAAGTTTCTGCACAGGAAAATAAATTATCATTAAAAAGAAAAGACACCATACTGAGTGGGGAAAAAAATATTTGGACATTATACACCTGGCAAGATTTACAAAGAACCAATACAACTAAACAAAAAATAATAATAATAACCCAATCTAAAAATGACAGATGGTGCGGCGGACCTCTCCTGCCTCACCCGCTGCTCCCCTCAGCAGTGTGTTTCCGTAGATCTGCCTGTTCTGCTCCCCATTCTGTCTCTGGTGAACCCTCTCGCCACCCCACACCTCTAGCCTGTACCCCAGCTTGTATGCATAAATAAATAAATCTTTAAAAATAAAATAAAATAGAAGAGCTAAATAGGCACATGAGAAAGTGCTCATCATCACTTATCATCAGGGAGACGCAAAACAATACTGCAGTGAGATCCCACCTCACACCTTTGAGAAAGGCCCACATCACAAGGACCAGGCACAACAAATGTAGACGAGAATGTGCAGATAAAAGAATCCTCATATGCTGTTGGTAGGAATGTAGACTGGCCCAGCCCTTATAAAAAAAACAGCATAGAGGTTTCTCAAAACTTTAAAATTCAATTACTAAATATCTACCCTCAAAAAAATACTAGTTTGAAGAGAGATACACAGTCCTATTTTCACTGTAGTGCTATTTATAATAGTCAAGTGACTATTATAATGTCACAATAGTGACTAAAGGACAGATGAGGAGATTAAGAAGATGTGGTATAGATACAAGTGGAATTACCGTTATATAGCTATAGCACACAACTAGTGAAAAAAATAGATGAACTCTTCCCATTTGTAACAATATGGATGGAACTGGAGAGCATTATTCTAAGTGAAATTAGTCAAAAGGAGAAAGACAAGTACCAATTGATTTTACTTATGTGGAATATAAATAAATGGAACAGAGAAACACTAAAAAGTAAACCAAAACACACCCTAGAAATCTGACTATAGAATTTAGGCTATCAAGTGTGGGGAGTGTGGGGATAAGGAGTGTAGGGATGAAAAGAAAAGTGGAAAAGAGGCCCAGTGGCTATGGAGGAGGGTTATGCATTAGTGGTAGGTATGCTGTGGTAACAAACCTCTGAAAAGGTGTGAAAATATACTTGTAAATCATACTCAGTGTTGTAAACTAATATTACCTCATGAGAAAATAATAAAATTTTTAAATGCAAACTTACATGCAATCTAAAAATAGTTATTAAATAAATAAATAACATTTTGTTTCTCAAAAAATAATGAAGGAAATCACATTGTTTTCAATCTGGATAAACTAAATGATCAAGAAAATACAATTTAGAATCTATATTAAACATAATGACTATTTAGTCACTATAGCATTTTACAGTCCTATGATAAGATCTTAATCTTTTCGTGATCCTATGCCTCTGGAACCTGATCTTCATAACCCCATTAGGCGTTGCTGCCATAGTGCAACCACCACTGTAATGCTCTAAAGGAAGAATATTGAAGAACACTGGGGTACAGAGAGTTGGACAGAGACAGGAGAAGGAGGTCCTATCATTCTTGATGTGTACATTTCTAAGGGATGGATCCCAGGTCCCTCAAGAAGAAATTCCTAGGTTGTACAAGTTGCATATCAAAGGGACACCCTTTGATTTACAACTTGTCCAAATTAACACTTTTAAGAAAAGGGAGGTCAAGGACTTACAGTCAGTTTTGGCTGCATAAAACAGAAATTCTTCAGGCATCTTTGAACTATTTTAGGCAAGCATTTTAAGGGGCCTGGGGTTGTAATCTTAAGGACATGACCTTGAGCTGATACAAATTATGCCAAAGAATGTTTGTTCAACTCTCTTAGTGTGAGGAGTGAAGGAAATCACTTGTCCTCAGAGTTTGTAGTTTTTATAGACCAAGGTTCACCTAGCCGAGGAAAGACCTCGCTAGAGAGAAGAGTCCTGACTACAATTTGGTCAAAGAGAGAGTCTCTGTCACCATATAAAAAGGTGAAGACTACTTCTCTATGTTCATAAACAGGCTCTCTTGTTCTGGGAATTATATTTGTAACACATTGCTTATAGCATAGCTAGCTTCTACTTTGGATAAAGAAACTTTTTTCTTGGTGTTCTGAAAGGCTATTCACCTTAGGGTAGGAAAGGTATTTTTACTTTAACCACATGCATATACTTTTTTTAATAGAAAGAAAAAAATTTAAATTAATGGTCACATTGTACCAGCCTAATTTTTATCCTTGGCTCCTTATTCAATGTCATGTTATCTGAATGTGATATTCAATGATAAGGACAATTTTAATTAGGTTTTAGTTAACACATTAAAGCTAATTTTAAAATAAGTAACATTTATTACTGTCCATATAACAAAAAGTACAATGCATTCATATTGAACACTATAAAAATTCCAAATAGAGTGCACAAAAAAAAAACTAATATATTGTGATTAGAAGAAAGATTACCACATTATAAGCATACACTTTTAAAACAATGTGTAAGCAGTTAATCACAATGTATGCTTGATGGAAGGTTAAGCCATTTTCCAAGCCCTTTATAATACTTCTTTGGAGGTACCCTTAAAAAAAGAAAAATATAGCAAACATCTGGTGGAACATTCAACAATAGTTCTGTTAAACAACATGAAACAAAAAGTTAACTTTTCAAATTTTGTTTTCTAAGCCATAATTGCACACCTCATGCTGACAAATTAAGAAGCAAACAAGTCTATTCACATTTAAATAATAAATGCTGAGACTCTAAATGTCAAGCTCTTCTCTATGAAATACTCCTCAGTTTGCAATTGCATATGTCAACTCACATATGTTTAGGGTAAAATATAATAGGTAAGCATGACAGGAGACCAATGCACAAATGTTTTTATTTGCATTGTAAGACCTTCCACAGTATGAAAAACGGTTCAAGATATAGAGCTAGAAGTTTCGGTTTTTTAAAAGTCTTCAATTATACAATTTATATTACAGTAGGTCTCACAACTTAAATGAAAGAAAACAAATAGGAAGCCAAATATGAATACAGGGTGAAAATATTTGCAAAGTACATATACTGGAAAATATCTATACCCAAAATGGTATAGCATTCCATACCAACATGAATAACTACAATAAACAAGAAAGAAACTATCAAAAGTTAGTAAGCATGTAAAGTAATGAAAATACTCATACAGAAATGTAGATGGTTAGTAACACTGGAAAACATTTTAGCCACTCTCAAGAAGTTAAACATAAATCTACCAGTAAGTCCAGCAATTCCACTCCTAAATAAGTATCTAAGATAAATTAAAACATACATTCATCCAACATTTCCACACAAATTAGGTCTCAGGTAAGGTTAATTGCAGCACTATTCATAACAGTCAAAAAAACGGAAGCAACCTAAATGTCAATGGACTGGTTAGGATATGAATTGTAAATGGGCATGAAGCGTCTTATGGGGGAACAAAGTGAAGATGTTCTAAAACTGACTTATATAATGGTTGTATTACTTGGTAAAGTTACTAAAAAACATTGAATTTTAAACTTGAAAATATTTTTAAAAATCAAAGAAGTGGGCAGAAGAGCTAAATAGGTACTTATCCAAAGAAAACATAGATGACCAACAGGCACATGGAAAAATGCTGATAATCATTTATCCTCAGGAAAATGAAAAAAAACACAAGATACCATCTCACACCTATGAGAATAACCCTTATCAAAAAGAACAGAAACAAGTGTTTTTGAGGATCTGCAGAAAAAGGGATGCTCATACACTGTTAGTGGCAATGTAGAATGGCCCAGCCCTTAAAGAAGACAGCATGGAATCGTTTCACAATATTAAAAATAGGCCTACTATATGATTCAGCTATTCTACTCCTAGGCATCTACCTAGAAAATGCAAAAACACTAATTTGAAGAAATATATGCACTGCTATGTTCACTGTAACACTATTTATAATAACCAAGTTAGAGAAACAACCTAAGTCCTGCAAAACACATAAATGGATTAGGAAGATGTGGTATATATACACAATGGAATACTACTCAACTAAAAAATAAAAGATGAAATTTTGCCACTTGGGACAACATGGGTGTAGCTCAAGGTGATTATATTAAATAAATCAAAAGGAGAAAGTCAAATACTAAGTGGTTTCACTCATATGTAGAAGATAGGAAACAAAACAAAATCAAACCAAAAATAAACAATAGAAATCTGACTATAGAAGTGAGGATGCAGGGAAGGCGGAGAGCAAAGGGGTACAGAGGCCCAAGAGACTATAATGGAGGATGACAGGTGGAGGACGACGGGTGTGTGTGGAATAGTAACAGTCATCTGAATAGGTGTGATATTATACAACTAAATTATACACAATATTTTATACCAATGTTACTTCAATTAAAGATGACAGATAAAAGAAAAAGGGAGCATGTAAGCCTACAAGATGATGGAAAAAAAGGAGGTATAGATAATAGAAAAAGAGAATTGAAAAAAGAAGAGTTCCTTATAAATCATTATTTCAGAGTACATCAAGTTAACTGTGAGACCTGGCTGACAATACATTATAAATAAGAGCCAAACAATCTCCAATATAAACACAGAGATAGAGGTTATAATCTTCTAGATGTGAGTTTAAAATATAATCACATGGTGGTAATACCTGAGAGAGGTATTATCATTATGAGTCAGTTCAAGAGACCTTCAATATTCACTTTCTAACACAATGTTACTCTGAAAAGAGTAATTTTAAAGTCCCTTATTTATCTTTCAAATGCTTTTTCAGAAGCCGTGACACTAATGTTATAAAAATGTTAAGTTGGATTTTTGGCAGTGAGCTTAATGTAGTATACTCACAGGATGATTCTCAAAAGTGAATACCTGAAACTCATATGCATGTTAGAATGCTTTACTTTATTAATAAAAAGACTGACTCATAGGTGACCACTTCAACACTGCTATAAGGAAAGATACAAAGAAGTTCAAAGCACAAAATGTGTTATTTTAATTAAAAAAAAAGATGTTGCTTGAACATGATAGAATATTTAGATTATTCACCTCTCTTTTATTTGCTGCTGCCACTGAATAAAGAGTAACAACTGTCAATGTATTACTCAATTAGTTTCCCTATATCCTGTTCTCCCAGATCATCCCAATGCCACTACAGAATGGCGATGTGCTTTGCCAAAGGACAACATGCTTTCCTTGGGTGTCTAGACCAGTGAAAGTGATCTTGAGCCAGTTTTAATGAGTTGCAATATATAAATTGGTTTTTCACATCAGTGTGTGCCTCGTCCCAACTTTTTTTTGTAAAGATTTATTTATTTATGCATACAAGCTGAGGTGCAGGCCAGAGGTGTGGGGCAGTGAGAGGGTTCACCAGAGACAGAGTGAGGAGCAGAGAACAGGCAGATCGACCGAAATACACTGCTAAGGGGAACAGTGGGCAAGGCAGGAGAGGTCTGTTACGCCATGTGGGAATCTCCCCCGCCAGGCATCGAACTCTAGCAGCAGCTGCAGACAGCTACACAGCACTGAGCATAACCCATTGTGCCATCAGTGAAGGTCCCAAACTTAAACTATAACCATTCAGAATTAAATATGAAATGTAACATGCTTTTAATGCAGCCTGTGTAGACGTTATATTGCATAAGTCATTTGAAAATTAACAAACCAGAGGCTTTTTAAATTATTTTATGTTATTCTAAAGTAGGTAACCATCAGGAGAGACCTGTGATATTTATTGACTGTCAATATTTTCAAGTACTATCTAGGACAGAATGGCCACCAGTATTTTTAAATTAAAGGGAAGACACTGGGCCATAAGAGAAAAGTACTCACTTTAGAGACAAACATATGTATCCAAAACCTGGCTTTATCATTTACTATTTTTATGAATCCAAAAAAAATAAGTTTCTTTACTCAGAAAGTTTTAGTGACACTCAAGAACTATGTATAGAATGGTCCTTGGCTTCCAGAGGTCACGTTACAAGAAAACTTCTTGTCCATTTTTCCGTATTGAAACAGAGCTGAAATAATGCAGATGTATCTACTCTTAAAGATCTTAAAAGAAAAATAAAGACGGATTTAAATATTAAAATGTATGCAACTTGCATAATGATTATAAGAAAGTAGTCATTAAGAAATCAGCTAGTCTCAACACACTGATACCAAATAGATCCATATGATTAAATCTTACTTAATGTCAAAAACACAGAATTAGGTCAAACCATCTAATAAACACATTTACCCAATAAAAAATATACTCAAATATAGAATTCGTATATTTTCATGGAAAATAACCTGATAACCAATATATTTGGGTAGCACAGCTTATGAAAACTGATGTTTTCCAAAAGCTATATATACAAAGTTTTCCAAAAGCTATATATACTACAAAGTTAGTGAATTTAGTCATTGGAACAAGATTATCATGAGATACTATCATCATTCTCTAGCACAGATGGGGGGTAAAACAAGACAAGTAAACATTTAAACAAACCAAACCCTGAAGTACTTAAAGTTCAAGTAAGTTATTCAAGGTAACTGGGCTAACGAAGAGAGACAGTACAAGAGTCTACAGAGAGGATGGTAGATGTAGAGTCACTTGTGACTATTCCAAGGGCAACCCAGATGTAGCCTCCAACTGCAAAACCTCCAATAGCAAGTAGACTACATTTTTCAGAAGTTCATCCCCAATAATTATTATAATCATAAGGGTGGCTGAGCTTCCCTGCAATTGAATCGAAAGTTGAATTTATTATTATTTTTTTAGTAACATAACATAAAAATCAGACTATTTTCCAGAAAAGATGGTGATATCTAATTTGCCTGACTTTGCCTTCACCCAACTCCTTTTTTCTGAGTGAAAACCTAATGAAAATAAGGAAACAAATATAATAGTTCAAAATCCCTTGAACTAGCCATGTTCTTCTGTGGATACCAGTGGAGATGAATGGCTAGAAGGCAGAATCACAAAGCCAAGACTTGAGGAAAAAATGATTTTGACCCTTCCCAACTATAAACCTTCACTCAGGTTTCTGGTAGATTTACTGCCCAGAAAGCTGCTTTGTGCTGTAATCAGAATTGTTTCAACATCCTTTCTTCTAATTAGCTATCTTTTCATCTATGACAACTCCAAGTTCCTATTTCTTGGTAGCACCACAGATTAAGGAGCAGCATCAGACAGAAAAATGCATATGCTGTACTGAAAGATGAGCTAAATAATTAGAAGGGGATAGAGAACAGAAGGCCATTAGGTGCTGTGAACTTTCAGAGTTTTTGTACACCTCTGACAACCAGCACAGCTTGTATCAAATTTTCCAGGGATACAATCACTTGAGCATAATCAGAGAAGCAGGCAGCAAGAACAAAAACACTGTCCTTGTAGATTCACTCTGTGCACATCAGTAGGCATCAGCATAAGATCTGAGAAAACGACTGAAAAGAATGCAGGTGAAGAGTGAGGGGCAGGAGAACACAGAGGCACGGCTCCTGGGGAAGCACCAGGCTTGGACTGACCTCCTCTCATTAAAAGAGGAGTGAAGAGAGAAAAATAGCATGGGGTCCATGAAAAATTTTGGAAAAACAAAATAGGGAGATAATGTGTCCAGACTACAGAACACACTTTATAGATTTAACAACAAAAATACACTTTAGAAAGCATCTCTCTTTTTTCAATAAACATAAATACAGGACATGGAATCCAAATGGTTTTTGGTTAGCAGCCTATCTAGAAAATTCTCAGGAAAATGTAGTAAATAGCAAAATACAACATAAAAAACTCTAACTGGCAAGTTAGAGTTAGATTTACTAAGGAAGAAATCTGTAAAACATTAGCAGTAATTATTAGAGAGGTGAGTTAGATAGAGTAAGGGAAAAAAAAAGTTTTAGTATAGTGTTATTTCAGCTTTGTTTCACAATATGGAGACAGCCAAAACCAATGTGCACAAGACACAAAGGTGGTGCTTGTTTATAAGAGGAAAATGAGAATACAGAGGAAACAAAATAATTGTAAAAACAAAACAATAATAGAACAGAGCCATGTATGATCATTATGTGAAATGGTAGCTTTTCAATTATTTAAATTATTAATCAGCCTCATTCTCTAATTGCACTTTCCAAGACATAATGATGCCTGAATGCATGAGGAACTACTCTTTTTGTGGTAATTAAAAAGCAGTTTTCCAGATAGGAAACTACCAATTATAAGAATATGCTAATTTTCAGAGAAGAAAAAGTTTTAAAATGTGCTTCTAAGAGTTCTTTATCATGCAAAGATACTAATAAAAATTCCATTTTCTTAATTATAAGATTATTTTTCATCAATATGAAAATGGAGGGAATAAAGCATAGTGATTTTCTATAACATGTTGACTTTTTTTTCCAGGCAATTCATTAGTAAAAAAAATCATGTATGAAATACAATATTAGAATAGTCACCCAATGGCATGTTTATATACCAGGTGAGTGACTATTTATTTCAATTTGATCTTTGTTTGATTTTTTTTTCTCTCAAATAGGAAAGAGATGAATAGACTTTGTCAGAAATTTCTAAGGAGTTAAATGTATGTTTTGGAAATTGGTGTTTTGATTTTCTTTTTTTTTTAAAGATTTATTTATTTATGCATACAAGCTGGGGTACAGGCCAGAGGCATGGGGCGGCGAGAGGGTTCACCAGAGACAGAGTGGGGAGCAGAACAGGCAGATGGACTGAAATATACTGCTGAGGGGAGCAGCAGGCGAGGCAGGAGAGGTTTGCCCCGCCATATGGGAATCTCCCCACTGGGCCAGGTGTTGAACTTGCGTAGCCTCTGCCAACAGCTCCACAGCACAGTGCTTAACCACTGCACCACCAGGGAGGCCCTGTTTTATGATTTTCATCTCTTCATATTAGCAGGTTTCTCTTCCTTATCCATAACTAAGTGGCTATTTTGAAATTTCTTAAAAATTTGTTCAACCCTATATAACTATATATCAATGATTGACAAACTCTTGAAGAGGAACTCCTTTAGGAGCAGGGACTGCAGAGAATCACCCTTTGAAACCCCAGGGTACATCCAAAATCCCTTGGCCCCACGTTCATGCTCTTTGCCAAGGATATCCTTGCTGTTCTGAACATGAGAGCCCATGGAATCATCTAGCCTCTCCTTTGGATGAAGTCTAAACCCTTCAACATTATTGACTAGCTCACAAGAGATTATCCAGGAGGACTCTTTTCTTTTATCATTCTCTAGGCACCAGCCACCCTAAATTGTTCTTTGTTAGGTTCAGTTTTCTTACTTCTCAAGCTTCAAATGTGTTTTTATAACATATCAATCTTGCTAAAAATCTCTTTTCTTTGCTAGCCCCTATGTATTCTGTACATCTCACCTTAAATGTTATTTCCCCAGGAAATCTCTCAGAAACTCCAGACTGAGTTTGTTACCTCTCCTTTGAAGTTTCTGTATCCTTCTCCCATAACTCCACTCATCACATGCATTATATGGTACAGTACATTTCTGTCTCCCCACCAGACATTAAATGTAACTCATGCATCATCATGTGGTTCTTATCAATGAACTAGGCATCTAGTAAGTACATATATAGAAAGAATGAAAAAGAAAGGAAGGGAAGGAAAAGTTATAGTTTAAAAATTTACTTTTTTTGTTTCAAATATTCTGTATTACCTCAAGAACTAAAAAAAATCTGACTTTTTGCCCATACATCAAAACCATTTGAACTCTATTTGATTGCTTCCAAAATAAAGTTCACAAATCAGAACTTCTCCCTTTCTATGAATGAAACACTAATTCACTGATTGTTTCCCTGGACTTCAATTTATAATTAAGCACCCAGATTCCTATGATCTCAAATTAAAGTTAGTTTTAATTATCCAAATTGCCATTAGTTTACTTAACAAACATTTTGTGGGTGCTTATTATATGTTAAAAGCATGCTATTTTCTGTAATAAATAGTAATTCATTTAAATCTTGAAACAATCATATGAAACATATACTATTATCACCATTTTAACAGACGAGCAAACTGCAGCACAATGGATACATATTTTGTCACTCCTTGACAGCCTGATACTACATACCTGACCCCAAAGCCCCAACAAATGCACTTATTTTCTTATTAAAATGTTAATGAAATAAGTTCTGGTAATTTTCCTCCCACTTCCTCACCCTCCCTTTCTCCCCTCTCTGTCACTCTCCTCCTCCATTCCCCTCTCTTTTCTCCTCTCTGCCTCCCTACCTAACTCTTTCCTGTCTTTACTTTCATAGCATTATGTGTGTTTGTGAAATTCTGTGCTAGAGATAGAGATATGTAAAATATGCCATCTTCACTCACAACTATTGTTAAGATACATAGAAGAGATTTAAATGTAAAACAAAATCATTAAATTCAGTATTTTTATCATGTTCTTTCTATAATTCCTGCATATTATTTCAGGTCCCCAAACTGAATAGACTATAATAGATGTGGGGAAAAAAAGATATAATGGCAGCAAACTGTAGCAACACTTGGGGTTTAGGAAAACAAATTAGGTAAAAGCTACAGTCCAGCACTTGATACTATTTCTAGCTACACTCACACTCTTAAGACGTGTTCCTTCAGTCAACTTTCAGGCCATGCTCAGGACCCATAGAAAAGTATAAATGGCTTCCTATTTCACTTAGTTTCCCATTTCACTTTGGAATTATGACAGCTACACAAGCAACTTTTGGGCTTCTTACATTAAAATAGCTAATCTGCCTTTGGAAACTCCTAACATGTCTCAAGGATCTCATTTCCAAGGTCATGAGTTTCCTCTAGAGTAGGCCCTCCCCTCAGATCCCAAATTTACAGTCGATTTGAGGGTTGTGGAGGCATGTTAATCAGACTGTGCTCCCTTTGCTTACTCTCCAATTTATCTCAATAACACAGGATAACAGAGTTGTCATGTGTGTGCATAATGGTCAAGAAAGTGGAAGATCAAAAGTAACTGGCTGTCTGGCTATGCAATAAGTTTTGGACCTTGTATCTAAAAAACTTTTGCTCTTCATTTTGTGTTATTATTCTCTGATCTGATAGCTTCTCCCTAAAAATAATGATGGTGATTGATAATGGTTGAGAAAGGAGTAAAAAATTCTGGTCAATGTCTCAAATTTTGACTGCTCTGTGTGCTAAATATGACCACATAACATAAAAGAAAATCAAAAGAGTAAAAATTCACCTGTGTCACACTATAGATTAATATTTGGACTTTATTCATTTGAAGCATATTGTTGGAATAAGAACTGAATTTACCATAGAGGCATGGCTACTGGATTATTCTGGGTTTTAATGCTAAAACATATCTATTCTCCTAAGCAAAATTGTATAGCTAAATATAGTTAAGCCCACCTTCTCTAAAAATTTTATTTTATTTATATTTGGTAGAAGAGCTCGGGTATAGGCAAGAGGTGCAGGAGGGTGAGAGAATTCACAAGAGACAGTGGTGCGGAAAAGAACAAGCAGATTTACTGAAATACACTGCTGAGGGAAGCTGCAGGCAAGGCAAGAGAGGTCAGCTGCATGTATGTTGGGTTAGTTTCCTGGCCAGGGATAGAACTCAGGGCATAGTGGTGATAGTGCTGGGACTTAACCGCTAGGCCACCAGGGAGGCTCTTCTCGAAAGCTTCTTAAAGAAAAACCAAGCAATGAGAAATAAAACAAATCTGGTTTTGCTTTACCAGCCTTAGGCAAATTGGAACAATGGAAATTATTCACTGTAACATGACCAGGGAGTGGGGAAGAAGGACTACAGGGACTAGACCAACACACAATGTATGGGCTGCTACAGTGAACCTCCTTAATTGGCTGCATACTGTCTACAGAACTGTAGACAGTCTGTACCATGTCTTCAACACACTAAATCTCGGCACCTACTGTCAGAAGAACTAAAGCACATCAGTTTTGGAAGGAATGTAATTCCCCAAATTATCCTGCTATGAGACCAGGGGTAAATAAGTAAATAGAGACAGAGAGGTGTGACATTTAAAAAATAAAATTCTTTGTCTACTCTTCCCATTAAAGAGTATTCTTTTCCTTATTTAAGATCCTGATGTTAAGTCACCATCTCATTTGTCCTGTCAATGAGTGAGGAAGTGTTGGTGCTCACCCGGAGATATATCCATGAGGGCATGTTACAATGATTGGAAAATATGTGCTAAAATAAAAACAGAAATAACAGCTGTACTGCCTCAAAGAAAAATATACTACTCACCATCATTTATGGAGTAGATCGGCATTAGAGAAGCAATGCACTTATTTCACCATATAAACAAATAAAAAAAATGAAAACAAAGCACAGTACCAAGTAATATATACTAAATATCTAATTGCTTTCCTGTCACCCATTTGTTTATAATGTGTTGAGTACATTGACAGGATAATAACTGAAGACTATGACAAATGTTTGAAATGCATACGATGACTTCAGATACACTGCCAGCATGAAATAATCATTTCATGAGTCAGCCAGTGTTTCCAGCTTTAATTGACACCATAGATTTGCAATTATAGGCTTCTCTTTGAGTTGGTTTTTTATTTTTATTAAAGAAGAAATATCCTCCCCAAAATTTTGCATTCGGTAGGTATCATTTTCTAAATCTGTTCTTTGATGTGTTTATTCTAATAAACCTAAGCCTCTCGGACAATTTTTCTGTCTAGAGAACATATTTCGCCTGTTGCAGCATGCCGTGCATCTTGGAAATGCAGCCCTGCCAGGAAAAGCCAAGGAGAGAAAGCCAGGAAGCACGGTGCTCCTCCTGATCTATACTCACACTATTTGAACCTGGGACTGATTTGTCTATATGTAGCTTAGAGTCATTGAAAAAGCCTTTCTCAAATGCCCTTTGGACTAGAGAACAGCTATAGCAGCAGCCTCCTGGTTCTGTGAGGGTATGTGTAACTCAGACACAGTTTGTAGGGAGCTCACCTCCTTTCCAATCTTCTACAAAAACCACTGGTGTACAGTATCAAAAAATAAAAAAAGCATACCTTACTTTTACAGGGGAGAGCATCTTAAGGTCTAGTCTTTTTCTTTCATTATGTTAGGGAAAAAGAACTGTGACAGAAATATTAAGAACATACTACACAGGACTCCAAGCAGATTGGACACATATTTTTCACATGTACAGCACTGAAATGAAACCCAAAACATTAATGTATAATATGATTAGGTTAAAGGGAATGTACGTATACTAAAGTGAAAAGAGAAAGCCAAGGACATCAATAACTCCAGGAGTACCAAAGAAGAAAACAAGTAATTGTCCAGTTTCGAAGCAAAATCTAATGTGGCAAACTAGAAATAGGGAAGAAAGAAATGATTAAGGAAATTATCTCTCAACTGTTAAGTTAATCAAAAAGGAACTCATAAAGCAATTCAAACTCAGGAACAAGAGAGACAATTTTTAAAACATTGAAGCATTGAGTCATACATGTAAGGGAAATATAAATCTTTTAGGTGAGCCTAAAGAGAACTTTTGGAGATTTACACTTTCAATGTTAGATGTATCATTTTTAAGGCCCTGAGAAATAAACAAATTGAAAAGGAGAGAACACCCCTATACCCACAATGCATACTTGAGTCCATAAATGTTCTAAATTTCAAGGGAAGACGAGGCAATTATCAATTTTTAGAGAAAAGCCCCTCATCTACAATAAAGATGTGAAGATTGAGTAAGCAAGGAAAGAGAAAGAGCCAAAGAAATAAAACACTACGATGAATGGGAAATAAGAAAAATGTGAATGAAAAATAGTTTTTTTAGTATGCAGTTCAACTTCTATGAAGCCACTCCTCTGAAGAACAACCTCAGTGAAATCCTGAACTCATACACATTACCGGAATCAAGTGAATCAATTCCAGTGGATGGGCAATGCCCAATTTATAAATCCTGACCCCTTCCCTTCTCCACCACAAAAGCCCATATAGCCAGATGTAACATTACATCTTTATAATTACACTGTTGCCTTCTTTATCCACTGGACAGTTAACAGAGCACTGAGGTTGTTTCCAGTTCTTTGCTATTGAATAGTATTGCAATAAACACAGGCAGGCAGTATACATTTTTAATTGGTGTTTTTGCATTTTTCAGGTAAATACCAAAGTGGAATAACTGGATAGCATGGAATTTCTACTTTTAATTGCTTGAGAAATAGCTTTCTATAATGGCTGCACCAATTTACAGTCCCACAAAAGCATATAAAGTTTCCTTTCTCTTAATATTCTCCTTAATACTTGCTATCTTGTCTTTTGAAAAACTGCCATCTGACAGGCATGAAGTGACACCTCACCATTGTTTTGATTTGCATTTCTCTAAAAAGAAATAAAGAACATCTTATCTTTCCATGTACCTGTTGGTCAATGGTATTTCTTCTTTGGGAAAGCATGTATTCAAATCCTTTGCCCTTTTTTTTTTAATCCAGTTGTTTGATTTCTTACTGAGTTTATGTATTCTTTATTTTGGATATTAGCCCCTTATTGACATATGATATGAAAATATCTCCTCCCATTCAGTACAATTTCTTTCATTTTTGAGGCAAGTATCTTTCATTATGCAGAAGCTTTTTAGTTTGATGTAGTCCCATTTGTTTATTTTTGCTTTTGTTGCCCTTGTTAGTAAAGTCTAGTCCCTAAACACACATTGTATAGTTTCACATCTTACATCCAAATATTTAATCACTACACTTTAATACTTCTAAATATTCAAAAATTGTAATGAGTATTCTGCGAGTAATTACTGATTTCAATTTATTCCTCTTAGATTTATATTGTCTTCCTCTAGTGTATATATCATCTAGAAAGTATTTCAGAGTCTATGTATAATAATTCTCCAGAGCCCATCCACATATAAACTTTGTTTTCTCCTACACTGTGGATATAATTTAACTAAGGATAGAATCCTAGATCTCAAATAGAGAAATTTCATATAATTTTCTATTAACCACTTTCTAAATAGTATCTTCAAAAAAATGCTTGAAATTATGGTGTTTCTTGTTCTTTTTACAGTTGTTCCTATGGAATAGGAATATGGAATATGGAGGGTCACATAATTCTTCTAAAGAATGTTTTAGGGTTTTTTTCTATAATACTGGTATCTAGAAATTTCACTATGTCTACAAGTGTGCATATACATACAAGTGTTTTGTCCTTATATTCTTTTTTGCTCCATTAGACATATTTTACATATTGTCTATTATCTAGGCCTCTTTCCTTTGTACTTATAAACATAATTTCTGTACTCTGGAAAAAAATGTCTTCAGTTTAAATATGCAGCCTCAGTAGTTCATTCCTCCTCTTATTCCTGTTTGCTTTTCAGCTCAGATTTTGAGCTCTTTTGCCTACTTGTTTGTTTAATCTCATTGGCCAAGTAGTCCATTTACATTATCTATTTTGCTTTATTTTTCATGGGTGCAATAAAATCTCATAAGCATGTTGATACATACTGACAAAAACTGATTCTAAATTCCTTCTTTTTTCTTTGCTTAACTATGATGCCTTCTTTAAAATATATATGTGTGTGTGTGTGTGTGTGTGTGTGTGTGTGTGTGTGTGTGTGTGTGTATAAAATTTCAAGGCTGGTGTTTACTTTTCCATGCTTTTTGTGATATGGATTTCTTCAAATATTTATTGATTTCATGTTGTGTATTCTCTTTTGCACTTATTATTTCTTGGATTACTGCTGGCTCTTTTGGGTCTGAGGGTCGCATTACTCTAGGAATGTACAGTTTATCAAGTGTTCCTCCTTCTCTGTGTCCAGGTTCTCAAACTTACTACTCAATCTTTGCAGCAGAAAATATAATTGCCTTTACCTGGTACAAGATGTGGACGTGGGAAGAACGATCAATGTGGAGTTTTTCCACCCATATGGCCAGTTTTCCTAAGGCATTTCCATACTGCTACCCTGATGGGTACATCCAGGACACCTAACTCCTCCCAGTACCACCATCTTATATTGCTGAGGATTATACAATAAGGGCTAGCAGATATACTAGTCCACATTTTGATCTATGATTTCATTCTTAAATCCAATTTCTACCTGATTTCCTTTCATAAGGAATATCCTAGACTCTTTTAGATTCTAATACAGAAAGTAAGATATCCTAATTCTCTTTAAAAATCGAAGAATGTTAATATTACATTGTAAATTAGTGTTATCCCAGAAACATCTGTGTAACAGAGAACTTCCTGGCTTCATTTTTTGCAAATGAAATGAAGCAGTGAATGTGTCTTAATTGTTTTCACAGATTCAACTCTGTACTTGAAGAATGTAAAACAAAATTATACCTGTTTTTTCACCTACTTCTTGTAATAATACTGCAAAATGTGAGGTGATGCTAAAACCTGTAGCTGTTTTACATTCAAATGGTGACAATACTGCTTGAAAAATATGAATAATGGTAACTTTCAAAAATCATATGCCATGTTGTTGGCATCTTCCTATCCTAACTGAGGAAAACAAAAGGGTCACAGTGGTGTCAATATTTCCTAAACAGGAGTAAAGATTAAATCAGTTATCAAATAATTAATGTGGAAAGTCTATTGGAAAAGTCATAGCAGCCTATTGACCAAGTTGTTCCAAGAAATATCCTGAGCATTTAGTTTTGGACCCTTTGACTATGGTCAATAATAGTCCACACACACACACAAAAAAAAAAACCTAACCCTTGATAGCTGACCACAGAACTGAAGAAACATGGGGAGGTAGGAGAAGAGGAGTCAGAACAAATAGGGCAGCAAGCATAATGGATGATAGTGGTAGACTATGGGTGATTTGGTGGTGGTTGCATTACAGCAGTGATGCCTGATGGAGGTATCCAAATATTACCTCAATTAAAAATTACTTAATTTTTAAAAAGACAAACCGATGCCATTTGCAGCAACATGGATGAAGACAGAAGGAATGTATGCCAAGCAAAATAATTCAGAAGGAGAAAAACAAATACTGGAGGTTGTTACTTATATGTGGAATATAGTTAAACTAAATAAAGGAATAAAGTCAAATTTAAAAAGTAACCCCTGAGAATTGAGGAATTCCAGAGGGGAAGGGGAGGGATGAAAGAAAAAGGAGGAGGGAGCACAACTGACTAAGGTGGTAGGCAATAGGTGCTTGGGTGGTGTATGCAATAACACTATGGCAATAACACCTGAAGGGGGGGTGCCCTATACTCCCAAAATATTAACATTACCTCAATTTTATTTGTTTTATATATATATATATATATATATATACATATATATACATATATATGTGTATATGTATATATGTATATATATGTATATATATGTATATATGTGTATATATATGTGTATGTATATATGCGTATATATATGTATATACATATATATGTATATGTATATATATGTATATACATATATATGTATATACATGTGTGTGTGTGTGTGTGTGTGTGTGTGTGTGTATATATATATATATATATATATATATATGTTTATATATATATATATAAAATAGTCCTGGCTGTATAATTTATTATGAAGACAAAACAAATTATCAAAGTTGGAAATGTAATTACTATAGAAATGAATATTACATTAGTACAACAGAAAATTATAAACTATATAAACATATGCATTTTAACTCATAATGCAAAAGCAAAAAGGAAAAAAATAATAAATTAATGATGCCATGTTAAATAAAAAGAAGATGGGCACCACACTATTAAGCAAGGAAATTCTTGAGAAAAAATCAAAACAGGCTCTAATTTCACACACAAAGGTACTTGGCTGGGCTCTCAAAGTTTAAAATGATCTTCATAAATGTGAATAAATGTTTTAATTATCATAATTATCAAAAGGAATGTTTGGGGTCTATTTACACTGGGAATGTTACCAAAGTTAGGTGGACAAGTGTAGTACATTATCTTCTCAGTCAAATCTCTCTCTGTATCTTGAAAACTAAACTGTGTATGTTTGTGTTATTCAGTTGTCAGGTGATGTTAGAAATTAAATAATAAATAGCATATATATATATACACACACATATATATACACATACACACACACACATGTTTATATAGTGTGACAGAGCAAATCTTTTTGTTTTACACATAATACTCTTCAAATGAATATAATGTTTGCAAATTATCAATTATATTAATGTTTATAATACATACCCAACAGGAAATTATATGAAAGGAATTAACAAACTGTCAAATAAAATATTTACATTCCAGGGTCCTAAAAATTTAAGAACCAGTATATATGGCAATATTGCAGTTTGTACAACAGTTTTACAGAATGCTACCACTGGGGGAAATTAGGCAAAATACACAAAAGAACTCTCTCTACCGCTTTTGCATGTGAATTTATGAGCATCTCAATTAAATAAATGAAGCTTGTTTAGTTAAAATTATAATTTAAAAATAAGAACTTAAGGGCTAATTTGGAAAAAAATAAATTCTTTGGTCCCCATCGAGCTGTTCTACTCATCTCTTTGTATTCTGACCTTCATATTTCAAAATCTTCTAGTTCTTCTACCTCTTCCTACCAAGCTACCAAAATTAAAATAAAATTCACCTTAAAAATCATTCTGAGAGAAAACTCAGTAAAATCCATTAAGCAACTCCACTGCCCCAGGAAATATGTAGAAAATATTAGCTACCTACATACAGAATTTCTTCAGAATTCTACTCTATATTTTATATTCCATTCCTGATTATCACAAATCATTTATTTTTCAAAATAAAATAATTTTTGAGAAGCAGAAATTACTAAATAAGTTAGAGATGTGAATACTGGCTACTTGTATCAAATTGGAGAATAATATTAAAGGCTATTATTCATTTCATCAAATTTAATAATTAAAGGGAAAGACAAAAAACAACTACTTATTTGACTCAGGTTCTATAATTTTACTTTAAAAATTCTGTTACTAGCTGGCCCTCATTTCATTTCATTGGACATATTAGAGTTGTGAATAGACATCAATTTCCCAAACTGGGTGTAAGAAGTTGAATTATTTTGTTATTTGTACTTCTTTGCACTTACTATTTCTGGTGCAACATCCCAGCAGAAAATCAGGTTATTTCATGCATCATTGCAAATCACCAAAATCATCATGCACATTTTTGTTCTATTATTCCATTTTATAGTGAAATAAGGAAATAATACATATTCTCCAAGGTTTAAAATCTTTTTTCACTCATTTGATTAACAAAATTAACTGAATATAGACCATTCAATGTTCCCTTTTCTTTTCTAAAAGTTCAGACACAAAATCATAAGATATGACATTACGAAGATTACTAGAAAATTAAATGTGACATACAAAACATTACATCACTTTCCTTTTACCCTTCTAAAGAGTACATGCTGGTTTGAGATAATTTTAGATTTCAAATGAAATTGAAAATTTCAATCTCATTTCAGTCTCACCTAAGGATGTAAAAAATTAAACTTCATGCACTATAAACCTGATTATACAATGATCTATTTTCTTTAATTCACTGTTAATATAAGACATTAGAATTTCAAAACAAGATTCACAGAAAATTTTATTTTCCCTGACCAGATTTCCTACCCAAATACCATCAATTTCCTTTATAACACATAGTATATTTACATTAGCTATTATTTTTAGACTTGAAAAGCAAAGGAAAACCTAAATATATTATTTGGTAGCCTAAGCAAGCTTTTTATACTTCAGTTCAAATTGTGATTTTTAAACTTTTACTTATTAAAGAAAATTTTTATATGTTCATCAAACATGTTTCAGGCACAATTCAAAAGAAATGATGAAAACAGTAACTAAAGCATCTCCATTTTCTAAGTTCTCTATTCCATTAGGGTTTCAAAGAACTTTGAAGCAATTATAGTTGAATGTATGAAGTTTGACAATCAGTGAATTTATTCAGAATACAGGCTCAGAGAGAAGGAAGACAACAAGTCATATTCCAGTGGAAATCAGTAGAACTGTGATTTCTGCTAATGGTTTGTACTTTATCCTGAGGTTTAATGATATTTACTGATCCCATTTAAGCAAGGTAGTAGAAACTCCCTCAAGCTGAAATATAGGCAATTGACCACAGGTAGGGCAGAACACACACACACACACACACACACACACACACACAAACTGGAGTATAGGCAATCAACCACAGGTAGGGCAGAACACACACGCGCGCGCGCGCGCGCGCACACACACACACACACACACACACACACACACGGGTTACAGTGTAGAAAATGAATTGGAGGGATTGGTCCATCAGGAGAAACAGGAATCCACCGGAAAAGTCCAGAAAAGACATGTTTGAAGTTGAAGCTTTATGATAACAACTGAGCTACAGAGAAGGGAAGGAACATCAAGAATAGCTGAGATTTGGGAGTAAGACAGCATCTAGAGAAGAACAAACAGGTTTCAGGAAGTTGATGTGACACTTTGGTTTTGGAATTGAGTTTACTATGTCTATAGAATACATATGAGGATTCAGTCTTCCCATCTCCCAATAGAGACACCAATTCCCTGTGTGAAAAATCCAGAAAACAATTAAGAGGCTCCTCTATCCCAAGTGAGCATGAAACAAGACACACGGAAGCTGTTAGGGAAAATTATGGTGCTAACTCTCCATAGTCCCTCCCATCTGCTCCATGTGGCACAAGAGAGAGAAAACTCCCAGCTCTCCCAAGTGAAAAGGAGAGTGAAGGGCAAGAGAAGACAAGGTCAAATGTGAAGACATTTCAGGAGGGCACCGCTGAAGGAATGGTGTCTGTCTTGCCTGAATCTAAGAACTGACTAGAAATGGTTCCAGGTTGGGGACCAATAAAAACAAGAGAGGAGATCTGCACTAGTACAAACTCATTCACCATAGTCCCTCACCCTGGTTCTGTAGAACAAATGGAACAAAATCCTAATACTTAGCTCCTTCCCTGAAGAGGAAAAGATAGTGATTTGATATTAGGGGAGAAAGGGCTGTCCAAAGAACTGCCTTCTGTCTCACCCAATATGGAGTGCTGACACTGGTATGCTTAGATGTACAGGGCCTGCTGAAAACAAGAGAGTAGGGCTCCAGAGACCCATACCACATCAGACAGAGAAAGGGCAATAGTGTGGCAGCCTTTCCCGAGGAGTTGGGAGGACATAAGAGTAAAGTATGTATCACGATTGCGGCTTTTCAAGGAGTTTCCTGAAGGACTGCTTTCTGTTTTGTCTGCCTCAGAATGCTAATGGGAATCTTCATACACTATAAGTATGCAGAGAACAAAAGAGAACTGGGCTGTTTGTGGCAACTTCAGCGAAACTGTGAATTATACAGACACCAAAGAGCCTTAAAAGAGAAGGAAATTCTGCCATAAGCTACAATATGGATTAATCTTGAGGACATCATGCTAAATGAAAGAAACCAGTCCAAAAGTTACATTTATATTATTCCATTTATATATTTTAAGTAGTCAAACTCATAGAAACAGAAAAACTAGAATGGTGATTCCTGGGGACTGTAAAGAGGAAGAAATGGGGTACACAGTTAAATGGGTACAGTTTTAGCCAAGCAAATGAAAAGCTTCTAGAAATCTTCTGTACAGTAGTGTACATATAATTAACAGTACTGTACTGTACTGTACACTGAAAAATTTGTAGTGTACATATAATTAACAGTACTGTACTGAGGGTATACCTCGTGTTTTATCATATTAAAAATTAAAATAAATTACTGGTACATTTTCTCCTTTCGTGTTTAGAATATGGGGGGAGGGGAGAAGTGAAATTTCTTTAAGAAATTGTGAAACTCTTCTTTGGAGAAGTGCCTTTTCAGCTCTTCTGCCCATTTTTTGACTGGATTATTGGCTTTGTTTTTGTTGCATTGTGTGCAAATATCTTTTTCCAGTTGGTAGGGTGTCTGTTAGCTTTGGTTAATGTCTCTTTTGCTGTACAGAAGCTTTTTATTTTGATGTAATCCCATCTGTTTATCTTGTCCTTCACTTCCTTCACTTTGGGGGATGTGTCTTTAAAAGATTTTGCTGAGATGTATGTCATGTAGAGTTTTGCCTATAAGCATACGGCCAACAGGTACATGAAAAAATGTTCAACAGCACTTATAATCAAGGAAATGCCAATCAAAACCACAATGAGATACCACCTCACACCTGTGAGGATGGCACACATTAAAAATACAGGCAACAACAAATGCTGGAAAGGATGTGGAGAAAAAGGAATTCCTCTACACTGCTGGTGGGAATGCAAACTGGTCCAACCACTATGGAAAGCTGTATGGTGATTCCTCAAACTGCTAAAAACGGAGCTTCCCTAAGACCCAGCAATACCACTTTTGGGAATCTACCCAAAGGACACAAAAACACTAATTCAAAAGGATACATGCACCCTTATGTTCAATGCGGCACTGTTTACAATAGCAAGGGTATGGAAGCAACCCAGATGTCCAAAAATAGATGACTGGATCAAGAAGATGTGGTA